>BLSH010228231.1:1005266-1021810 GCA_018402905.1 Glandirana rugosa | reverse complement strand
CAAACAACTCAATAAAATTCCCCTGTCGTTTACATGTGACAATATGTTCGACATGTGAGTGATGAAATGTAACATCGTTTCACATTAAAGAAGTCACAACAGTGTACTTTTCTATCTTATTTTATAAATGTTTTTACACTCCCCACGTTAGTGAAAACACTCTATGACATACAAACAGGTTCGTAAGACTGTACCTTGTGTACGTCGTGCACTTAGAACTTGAGAGGACCGTTGATAGTAAAAATCCTCTTCGGACGTTATCATCGAAGGTATAAAAGAGTTATGTCCTAAGTACATTTATGAATAACTAGACAAGATAAAGTAAGTACATGTAAGTATATAATGTACATGAATGAAATAGAACAGATCAATAAGTATTTACATGAATCCTGTATTGAGAAAATATGGAAGCTACTATTGCAGGCTTCTCCTAAAAATGATAGTTGCCAGGAGAGTTCAAGATTCACGTGCTGCATGTGTTCCATGTCAGAATGCTTGGACAAACATACAGTATCTCACAAAAGTGATTGCACCCCTCACATTTTTGTAAATATTTTATTCTATCTTTTCATGTGACAACACTGAAGAAATTACACTTTGCTACAATGTAAAGTAGTGAGTGTACAGCTTGTATAACAGTGTACATTTGCTGTCCCCTTAAAATAACTCAACAAACAGCCATTAATGTCTGAACCATTGAAAACAAAAGTGAGTACACCCTTAAGTGAAAATGTCCAAATTGGGCCCAATTACCCATTTTCCCTCCCCAGTGTCATGTGACTCATTAGTGTTACAAGGTCTAAGGTGTGAATGGGGAGCAGGTGAGTTAAATTTGGTGTTATCGCTCTCACTGTCTCATACTGGTCACTGGAAGTTCAACATAGTACCTCATGGCAAAGAACTCTCTGAGGATATGAAAAAAAGAATAGTTGCTCTACATAAAGATGGCCTAGGCTATAAAAAGATTGCCAAGACTCTGAAACTGAGCTGCAGCACGGTGGCCAAGACCATACTGCGATTTAACAGGACAGGTTCCACTCAAAACAGGCCTTGCCATGGTCGACCAAAGAAGTTGAGTGCACATGCTCAGCGTCATATGCAGAGGTGGTCTTTGGGAAATAGACGTATGGGTGCTGCTAGCATTGCTGCAGAGATTAAAGGGGTGGGGGGTCAGCCCGTCAGTGCTCAGACCATACGCTGCACACTGCATCAAATTGGTCTGCATGGCTGTCGTCCCAGAAGGAAGCCTTTTCTAAAGATGGTGCACAAGAAAGCCCACAAACAGTTTGCTGAAGACAAGCAGACTAAGGACATGGATTACTGGAACCATGACCTGTGGTCTGATGAGACCAAGATAAACTTATTTGATTCAGATGGTGTCAACCGTGTGTGGCAGCAACCAGATGAGGAGTACAAATACAAGTGTGTCTTGCCTACAGTCAAGCATGGTGGTGGGAGTGTCATGGTCTGGGGCTGCATGAGTGCTGTCGGCATTTGGGAGCTACAGTTCATTGAGGAAACCAGGAATGCCAACATGTACTGTGACATACTGAAGCAGAGCATGATCCCCTCCCTTCGTAGACTGTGCCGCAGGGCAGTATTCCAACATAATAACGACCCCAAACACAACTCCAAGACAACCACTGCCTTGCTAAAGAAGCTGAGGGTAAAGGTGATGGACTGGCCAAGCAGGTCTCCAGACCTAAACCCTATTGAGCATCTGTGGGGAATCCTCAAATAGAAGGTGGAGGAGCGCAAGGTCTCTAACATCCACCAGCTCCTTTATGTCATTATGGAGGAGTGGAAGAGGACTCCAGTGGCAACCTGTGAAGCACTGGTGAACTCCATGCCCAAGAGGGTTAAGACAGTGCTGGAAAATAATGGCGGCCACACAAAATATTGAAAATTTGGGCCCAATTTGGACATTTTCACTTAGGGGTGTACTCACTTTCACTTGTTTCCAGTGGTTTAGACAATAATGGCTGTCTGTTGAGTTATTTTGAGGGGACAGCAAATTTACACTGTTATGCAAGCTGTACACTCACTACTTTACATTGTAGCAAAGTGTCATATCTTCAGTGTTGTCACGTGAAAAGATATAATAAAATATTTACAAAAATGTGAGAGGGGTATACTCACTTTTGTGAGATACTGTATGTATGTAGTTGTGGTCAGCGCATTTTTTCAGTTCCGGTACCTCAAGCACTGGGGTCTTTTGTTGCTGAGGAGGTCTATGGTTGCTGGTGGGAGACCTATTGTTGCTGGGGTTGGGTCTTATATTGCTGGGGTGAGTTGTTGCTTGAAGAGATCTACTGTTGAGGGAGGGGATCTATTGTTGCTGGCTGTGGGGAGATCTGTTGTTGCTGCCGGGAGTTTATTGTTGCCTGGGGGGGATTTTGTTGAGGGTGGCCCATTGTTGTCACATGAAAAGATAGAATAAAATATTTACAAAAATGTGGGGGTGTACTCACTTTTGTGAGATACTGTAGATCTATACTCTGACAAAGAAGTTAGCAAACCAAAAAAAAAGTATTAAAAAAAAGGCGGCAGACTCAATGGACTACTTGGTCTTTTTTCTGCCATCACTTTTCTACGTTTCTATGTATTAAAGCAAGGGACAGTCAAGCAACCAGAATTTTTAGAAGAAGGTTAGCAATGGCAGTGTCAGGACTTCTGTCAGTACCTGGGTCGCCTGCTGGTGTCACTATTGCTCCCAGAGTCGAAGAGCGCAGTTCCGATGGCCACCATTGGGTGTCTCCCAGCAGCCACTTTATCCGAGTAATTAGGCTGCACTTGATGCTGGCTGCTAAAAGGTATATAATCCCACCTTTAACTGAAGTTCAGTGCTTCAGTGTTCTTCCTGTGAGCCGTGTCCCTTCCAGATCCTTTTCCTGATCCTCATACCCTGCTCCCTTTGTTTCTTGTGTCAGTGCTGACCTTGTCCTGCTCATGTTTACTCCCCCCCATTACTTGTCAGCAATATTCCCTGCCATAGGCATGCGCAGGGGGTGTGCCTGGGCCGATTCCCCCCACTACAGGCTTCCCCCCATGTTGCGCCCCCCCCACCCACCCCCACTGCAGGGCTGCTGGCTTTCCCCTCTTCTCTCCCCCTGGCTGCTGCGGGGGATGTTTCAGGATGGAGAGCCGGGGAAGGGGCTAATCAATTTGTCACTTACTAGCCCCTTCCTTTTCTAAATGAACACAATCACAACCGAAGCATAGAAAACAGTGTTTACTATGATTCAGTTTGTGAATGAATAGGAAGCCGCTCAGCACAGAGCACTTCCCATTCATTCACTGTCCAGTGCAGCTGAGGCTGCAGAGAAAGGCATGTGTGTTTGAGCTTTGGGGTGCACACCCTAATGCAATAGGCTGCACACACCTATGTTTCCTGTCCTCTGTCACAAGCAGTTCATAATACAAAACCTCCTCTGACTGCATCTTGCAGCAATTAGCGAATGCTGAAACCAGATACTTCCCGATTCCCAGGTGCAGCCGATCTGATCGTTAGTGGCTTCAGTGTTATGTAAGGGATATCACATGGGGGTATCCCGCAAGCATGACTAGATCATTGGTGTTTAACTTAAAGCGCAATTCCACTTTTGTTGAAAAATAATAAATATCCCCCCCATTGCAAGGATTATAATAAACTTTGTTGCAGATTCCTACCTTTTGTTATTCTGAAGAAATCCCTGTTTGTTTCTCTGTGCCTCTCTGCGGAGTGGGTCTAATAGGAGTGGTTTCATAATTCTGAGTGAGCTGTGGCAGCTGAAAGCACTAATGAGAAAAGCTGCTAGGCCTGCATCCCTTTAGACATGCTCCTATTGGAAGTGTCTCATCAAAAATTACATTTTTGTTGCAGGGGTGCCTGAAATCTGACTTGTATCTTAGGCAGACTTCTGGGAAAGTTGGTGAGCCAATCACACAAGCAGGAAATGATGTTTCTGGGGAGTGGTCAGGTAGCCATATTGCATGGAATTTATAGAAAATTATAGTGCTGCAGATTGAAAAGGAAAGGTAATTTTTAATAACATTCAATTACAATATGACTTGTATCGCAACTATACAGGTTATATTATTTTTTCTTTATTTGCTATTTTTCCCCACGAAAGGGGAGGTACCCTTTAAGGCAGGGTGACCAGACGTCCCCGGATTGAGGACGCCGTCCCCGGAGCCCGTCTGTGATCTCAGCAGGGGAGCCCGGAGGTAGAGCTCCCAAATCCCAGACATCCCAAGTCTCCGGTGAGGTGCGGGAGTCTCCTACATTTCTGCTGTGGCTCCCTCACACCTGCAAGCGCCTCCCAGTAGGGCCGATCCTGGATCCTGTCCTCCTCCTCTGGCTGCTCCTCTGGCCCCCTGTACTTCTCCGGCCCCCCTCCGTGTCCTTTTCTGCCCCCTCCAGCACCCTGTCCTCCTCCTCCAGCCCCCCCTCATTCGCCTCAACCAGCTTCCCTCCTCCTCTACCACTGGCTGCTGGGGTTATGTGTCAGGATGGAGAGCGGAGGAAGGGACTGGTAAATATTTAATTTACCAGCCCCTTTCTTTTCTGAATTGGACACAGTGAACAATCACTCCTGTGTCCTGTGAAAACTGAGCAGCGTAAACTGCCTCTGTCTCCTGTACATTCATTTTCAGCGCTGAGAAAAGGACTGGGGAATCTCTGTCCTCAGTTCCTTTCCCTGTCTCAAAGGGGAAATGTCAGGGGTCTGTTTAGACCCCTTATATCTCACCAAAGCCCACCAACAAGGCTGATAAAAAAATGCTCAAATATTAAAAAGTTAAATTGTAAAAAATTGTAAAAAATTAAATTGTAAAGGAAAAAAAAAACTACTGACACTACTCCCCCCTGCCCTACTAACACTGCCCACTGCCCCAACCCCCTCCCCCCCCCCCCAAAAAAAAAAGCATTGTGAAAGAAATCAAAAGCAAATTAAATTGTAAAAAAAATCACTATGTAAAAATAAAAAACTACTGACACCATCCACTGCCATCCAGGTGACGCTGCATTCCTGGGTACAGGTGAGGCTAAATTGCTGGGCACTTTTGGGGCTGCATTGCTGGGCACTGGTGAGGCTGCATTGCTGGGCACTGGTGAGGCTGCATTCCTGGGCACAGGTGAGGCTGCATTGCTGGGCACAGGTGAGGCTGCATTGCTGGGCACAGGTGAGGCTGCATTCCTGGACACAGACGAGGCTGAATTCCTCGACAAAGGTGAGGCTGCATTGCTGGGCACAGGTGAGGCTGCATTCCTGGGCACAGGTGAGGCTGCATTGCTGGGCACATGTGAGGCTGCATTGCTGGGCAACCATGAGGCTTCATTCCTGGGCACAGGTGAGGCTGCATTCCTGGGCACAAGTGAGGCTGCATTGCTGGGCACAGGTGAGGCTGCATTGCTGGGCACTGGTGAGGCTGCATTCCTGGGCACAGGTGAGGCTGCATTCCTGAGCACAGATGAGGCTACATTGCTGGGCACTGGTGAGGCTGTATTCCGGGGCACTGGTGAGGCTGCATTGGTGGGCAGTAGTGAGGCTGCATTGCTAAGCACTGGTGAGGCTGCATTCCTGGGCACTAGTGAGGCTGCATTGCTGGGCACTGGTCAGGCTGCATAAATGGGCACTGGTCAGGTTGCATAGATGGGCACAGCTGAGCCCTACATTCTTTATGTAGCATGGTCCTTAGCTCTGCATTCTTTATGTAGGGCACTCCTGAACTCTGCTCTCTGTTTTTTTCTTATCTTCATAACGTTTGGTAGTCATATCTCAAAACATTCTAAGAAATATCTTTTTTTAATCTTTATTTATGGAGGAAATGTGAGAAATAACATATATATCATACAATCATTTCATAAACACATACCACATACACTGCATATATCATTTGAGGAAAATATGCTGATAAAAAAGTTTACCATTTGCCAATAAAATAAAAATGTCCCTGGATTTCATTTTAAAAATCTGGCCACCTTAATTTAAGGGAACCAGGCTGAATAAGGTTAAATGAAGTTTATTAACATAAATATCATTCCTCCAACACTAGTAAATCATAAACGATGTAAAGTGACAAAATGAGCGTGATAGTGCAGCAAGCAAGATAACAACCTAACTATGTACAAATTGGAGGAAGCAAACATGGGCAGGGCAAGGCCAGGACTGATGAAGGAAAAGGGGGAGCAGAGCAGGTTCAGGATCAGGCAGGGACACAGTTCACAGGAAGAACACTGAAGCACTAAACTTCAGATAAGGGGATGATTATATATCTAGGTGCTAGATGCAGCCTAATTATTATAAGCTGGCTGCTAGGAGACACCCACTTATTGCCACCGGTACTGAGCTCTTCGACTCTGGGAACAACAGTGCCACCAGCAGGTGACCAAGGCACTGACACAAGCTGTAAGGAACTTTCTCAGGCCATTGGTTTGCCTATGCGTGGGCGCACGTAGTGTGTGCGTGTACCCTTGCACGTTCCCGTGCGCGCGCGTATGGCTAGTCGATGGGTCAACCATTAAATCGGGCAAGGTCACTCAGGAAACCACCCCTGTGTTCACCAAGGCCGAGGGAGGACATTCAGAATTCCTATTACTGGATGTCATTGCATCCCCATTATTCCCGGTCATCTTAGGCCTTCCATGGCTCCGGACCCACAATCCCCAGATTAACTGGGCAACCGGTGAAGTGAACTTCTCCTCCACCTATTGTCTTCGCCACTGTCTCCCACAGTCTCAGGAGAACCCCCCATTGTTGCTCTGCTTGGATACTGATGTGGACCCGGAATCCCGTCTGGTCGTCCCCACACCTTACCATGTCTTCCTCGACGTATTCAGTAAAAAGGGGGCTGACATCCTCCCACCGTACAGACCCTACGACTGTCCGATCGACCTCTTGCCAGGAGCCGAGGTCCCGTTCGGTCGGATATTCCCCCTCTCTGAGGTAGAGCTGGTAGCCCTCAAGGCGTACCTAGATGAAAATCTGGGGAAGGGCTTCATCAGACCCTCCACCTCACCAGCGGGAGCCGGTATCTTCTTTGTGGAGAAAAAGGACCATTCCCTGCATTGATTACCAAGAGCTCAACCGGATCACTGTCAAGAACAGGTATCCCCTGCCGTTGGTCTCCAAACTCTTCCAGAGACTAGGGACAGCAACTGTTTTTACCAAGTTGGACTTACAACCTCATCCGCATCCGTTAAGGGGATAAATGGAAGACAGCCTTCCGGACGCGGTTCGGGCATTACGAATAGCTCATGATGCCCTTCGGACTGTGCAATGCCCCGGCAACATTCCAGCATCTGGTAAACAATATTTTCGGAGACTTCCTGGACCAATTTGTAGTCGTTTACCTGGACGACATACTGATTTTCTCTCCCTCACTGGAAGAGCACCGCAGGCATGTAAAGAGCGTGCTCGCCCGCCTCCGACTACATGGTCTCTACGCCAAGGCGGAAAATGCGCCTTTGAGTGCGCCAGTATTTATTTCCTGGGATTCATCATCTCCACCTCCAGAATCATTATGGACCCGCAGAAGGTCTCGGCCATCGTGGACTGGCCCGCTTTAGTCGACAAGAAGGGAGTCCAGCGCTTTGTTGGGTTGGCAAATTTCTACTGGAAATTCATCAAGAGGTTTTCAGCTGTCATCGCCCCAATAACCCAACTCACCAAGCAGGACTCACATTTCCGCTGGACTCCCGAGGCCCAAGAAGCCTTCTCCTGTCTCAAGAAGCTGTTCACATCAGCTCCTGTCCTCAAACACCCTGACCCTGCACCACCATATACATTAGAAGTGGACGCTTCCGAGACAGCGGTAGGAGCAGTCCTCTCGCAGAGGCTAGGTCCAAAGGCCTCCCTCCATCCTATTGTCTTCTTCTCTAGAAAACTCTCACCACCAGAGAGAAATTACGACGTCGGTGATAGAGAATTGTTGGCAATCGAGTCGGCCCTGGAAGAGTGGCGCTACCTTCTGGAAGGGGCTGCACACCCCATTTTGGTCTTCACAGACCACAAAAATCTTGAATATCTACGGACCGCCAAGAGACTAAATCCCTGGCAGGCAAGATGGGCACTGTTCTTTTCTCGGTTCCAGTTGCACATCACTTACAGGCCCGGGGCGAAAAATGTAAAGCCGGATGCACTGTCTAGGATGTTACAATCCTACCGGCCCACAGCTTCCTCCTCACTCAGGAAGACCTTCTGACTCAGATCAGGAAATCTGTCACCAGCCTCACCCTGCCGCCGGATCCCCGAATCACGTTTAGAGATGGACTGTGGTGGTACAACAACCGGCTCTACATCCCAAAGGAACTACTCTCCTGAATCCTTGGTCTCTGCCATGATATTAAACTGGCTGGGCACTTTGGTGATCGCAAGACTATGGAGCTACTTTCCCGCTCATTCTGGTGGCCCCGGTTAAAGGAAGATTGCCAGGACTATGTGAACGCTTGCTCTGTCTGTGCCAGATATAAGACAGAGAAATCCAAAGCCTGGGGTCTACTTAACCCATTACCCATCCCGGAACGACCATGGTCCCAGATTTAGATGGCCCATTTCATATCCATAAAAGGTACACCGTCAGCAGCTGAAACTGCAGAGATCTTCATAAGGGAAGTGGTTTGTTTACATGGGATCCCTATTAACATAATATCAGACCGAGGGGTGCAATTCACATCCCGTTTCTTGAGGTTGCTATGCTCTGCTTTGGGAGTTGAGTTGGCCTTCTCCTCAGCTTACCATCCACAGACCAATGGCCAAACAGAGAGGACCAACCAGACCCTTGAACAGTATCTGCGTTGTTACTCCTCATACTCCCAAGATGACTGGGTCTCTCTGTTGCCCGTAGCCGAGTTTGCCAATAATAACTAAGTCCATTCTGCCACCAAGCAGTCCCCCTTCTGGGCGAACCTCGGCTACCATCCTACCTTCTTACCTGATCTGCTCACAGAAAGCACTGTACCTGCTGTCCTGGAAATTACTCAATTCTTGGAGAAGAATAACAAACTCCTTGGGGAGACTCTTGCCCAGACTCAAGTCAACAACAAGAGAAATTTTGACAAGGGGAGATGAGGAGAACTGGAACTTCAAGTTGGTCAGTGGGTCTGGTTGTCCACAAAGAACTTAAGACTTTCTTGCCCCTCTAAAAAACTAGGATGAAGATACATTGGGCCGTTCCCCATCAAAAGGAAAATAGAGTAGCCTATGAGCTGGATCTGCCAACCTCTCTGCACATCCATCCGGTTTTTAATGTAAACCTACTCAAGCCAACAGTCAAGGATCTCTTCCCGAAGCCTAGTACAGCACCACCCGAGCCAGTCTTGGTGGACAGAGAGGAGGAGTTTGAGGTGGAAACTATCCTCGACTGCAGGAAAAGAGGAGATAGCATCCAATTCCTGGTCAAGTGGAAGGGCTATGGGCCCGAAGAGAGCTCCTGGGAGCCAGAAGAGAATCTGCATGTGGGAGACTTAATCAAGGCTTTCTGGAGAAGATACCTGGCCAAGAGAGCCCACTTGGGCATCCAGAGGCTGCCCCTTGGGGGGGCAATGTAAGAAACCTTCTCGGGCCATTGGATTGCCTATGCGCGGGCGCACATAGTGTGTGCACGGGCCTGTGCACGCGTCTGTGCGTGTGCTTACGTGCCGGCAATGGCGCCAATAGCGCCCATTTAAGCAGACAGCACCAGGAAGCGAGTGCTGTCCATTCTACAGCATTCCTGTGATCTGTGACCCCTTGCTTACTCTGAGAGACTTTCCTGTACCTGTGACCCCGGCTTTACTTGGACTTTGTTGCTTTCTACCTGCCCTGACCCCTGGCCTGTCTACTTCTAATCTTTTGCCTTCTCCTTTTGTACCTCTGCTGCCCACACGTTGCCAAAGCTGTCTGTACCCAACCATCCGCCTGCCTGCTCCACCTGTATCGCACCGCCAGCCCGTTACCGACCCGAATTGCATCACCATCCTTCTGCCTAGCATGAGCATCAGTGGACCTTCACCTACCACCAAGTGACCCAGTCCAACCCTCGTGCCCCCTTGTGCTCCTGAACTTCCTGTCTGCACTACCAGGGGTTCTCCAACCAAGGCCGCAAGAGAGGTGACCCCCTGCATAAGTCAGACTCGTCTGCCAAGTATGTGACACAAGCCTTGACATGTCTACTGTGATGACTCCTGTCACATCTACAACAACTACCCTTAACAAAATATGAAAAAAATGCAGTAAAAGACATGTTTTATGTAAAAATAATCTAGTAGCGACTAGCTACTGGCTAGGGTGGCTGGAATGTCTGCCTTGTTGACCAACTGATTAGGGGTTGAAGGCTGGTCGTGTATTTATTTTTTTATTTTAAATGTTGTTAAATGGGAAAGGTGTAGGACAAAGTCTTTTTTTAAATCACAAATCTCCTCTGAATACTAGTAAACTAGAAATACTTAACATTAACCCAGGGGTGGACAGATTAATATGGAATTCAAGGGCCTATCTAGAAGCCAGGAGGATTTTTTCAGTCAGTTCCACTGAAAACAACTGTATAAACCCTCAAAAGTTAGAAGAGAATCTGCATGTGGGAGACTTAATCAAGGCTTTCTGGAGAAGATACCTGGCCAAGAGAGCCCACTTGGGCATCCAGAGACTGCCCCTTGGGGGGGCAATGTAAGAAACCTTCTCGGGCCATTGGATTGCCTATGCGCGGGCGCACATAGTGTGTGCACGTGCCCGTGCACGCGTCTGTGCGTGTGCTTACGTGCCGGCAATGGCGCCAATAGCGCCCATTTAAGCAGACAGCACCAGGAAGCGAGTGCTGTCCATTCTACAGCATTCCTGTGATCTGTGACCCCTTGCTTACTCTGAGAGACTTTCCTGTACCTGTGACCCCGGCTTTACTTGGACTTTGTTGCTTTCTACCTGCCCTGACCCCTGGCCTGTCTACTTCTAATCTTTTGCCTTCTCCTTTTGTACCTCTGCTGCCCACACATTGCCAAAGCTGTCTGTACCCAACCATCCGCCTGCCTGCTCCACCTGTATCGCACCGCCAGCCCGTTACCGACCCGAATTGCATCACCATCCTTCTGCCTAGCATGAGCATCAGTGGACCTTCACCTACCACCAAGTGACCCAGTCCAACCCTCGTGCCCCCTTGTGCTCCTGAACTTCCTGTCTGCACTACCAGGGGTTCTCCAACCAAGGCCGCAAGAGAGGTGACCCCCTGCATAAGTCAGACTCGTCTGCCAAGTACGTGACACAAGCCTTGACATGTCTACTGTGATGACTCCTGTCACATCTACAACAACTACCCTTAACAAAATATGAAAAAAAATGCAGTAAAAGACATGTTTTATGTAAAAATAATCTAGTAGCGACTAGCTACTGGCTAGGGTGGCTGGAATGTCTGCCTTGTTGACCAACTGATTAGGCGTGGAAGGCTGGTCGTGTATTTATTTTTTTATTTTAAATGTTGTTAAATGGGAAAGGTGTAGGACAAAGTCTTTTTTTAAATCACAAATCTCCTCTGAATACTAGTAAACTAGAAATACTTAACATTAACCCAGGGGTGGACAGATTAATATGGAATTCAAGGGCTTATCTAGAAGCCAGGAGGATTTTTTCAGTCAGTTCCACTGAAAACAACTGTATAAACCCTCAAAAGTTAGGCGCCAGCAGTCATTTTTAGGGAGCACTGGCTCTCTTACTCTTAGACGCCGTGCACTCACATACCACCTAGACCTGGTTCCCAATTAAAACCACTTAACATCCCATATTCATTGCTATCCAAATTACTCTGCTTTTTGGATATCCACCTTAAAGCAGAGGTCCGCCCACCCCTCCAAAAATTAAAAACCAGTAGCTACACATACTATAGCTGCTGACTTTTAATAATAAGACACTTACCTGTCCTGGAATCCAGCGATGTCAGCACCGCAGCTGATGTTTCCATCAGCTGTTGGGTGCTGCCACCGCCATTGCCGGTAAGGGAACCCGACAGTGAAGAATTACAGCTTCGTGGGCAGGTCCCTACTGCGCATGCACGAGGCGCGCTGGCCCTGGGGTGGGGGAAGGAGGAGGGGGCCGGATATGTGACATACTTTGCCATGGCCTGGTCTCCCGGAAGTGGGGACAGAGTACCTGTCCAAAACAGGTACCCCCTCTCCCTCACCCCCAAAAGGGGCCAAATATGGCACCAGAGCAGGAGCAGGAGACAAATGAGCGGAAGTTCCACTTTTGGGTGGAACTCCACTTTAAAGCGGTTGTAACCCTAATGAAAAAAAAAAAAAGCATGTTAAACAGCATAGTGCTTGGGCTGTGTAATTTATCCCTCTCTATGCTATAAAATACCTGGTTGATCCTGCCTGTTCCTGTGTCCCCTGTGTGAACTGACCACGGTATTTATGGCTGCTGATCCATGATACCGTGGTCAGTTTATGTGCCTCTGTCTTTCCGCTGTACCTCCCCCTCCCTCCCTGCCTGTCAGTACCTAGTGTGTGAGCAACTTCCAAACCCTGCCCCCCCCCCCCTCCTGCTGATATTTTGTGTGCCTGTAAAGTCAGTTAGTACCATTACTGCCAGCCCCTCTGTTATAATAAGGTATAATACATGTGTCCATGTTTTTTTTAAATGTTGCTAAAAGGCATGCAATCCGTTTCCATCCGAATACAAATTTGGACACATTTTTGGTTATTCGGGTGCATCCGAATCCCAAAAAGAAAGAGTAAAGAATTTAATTTAAATTTGTTAAAATGTGTTTTGTTTATCCGTTTTCTAACGAATTTCAAATTTTCAGAACGATTAGAATTAGAAATGGTCAAAAAATGATCGACCAATTTGAATTCTGTGTGAAGAATAGCTGCTTCTTAAGTAGAGGGCCGGGAAGCCGGCCGCCACGTCCATAAAGAGGAGGTCCGCTCGCCCCTTTAAAAATTAAAACTCAGCAGCTACACATACTGTAGCTGCTGACTTTTAACATTAGCACACTTACCTGTCCTGGAGTCCAGCGATGTCCTCACCGCAGCTGGTCTTCGGATCGGCTGGTCGGGTGCTGCCGTGGCCATTGCTACTAAGGGAACCCGGCAGTGTAGCCTTTCAGCTTCACGACCGGGTCCCTACTGCGCATGTGCACAGTGCGCTGTGCTCTTTTACTGGCCGTCTAAAGGGGAGAGAAGAGGGAGGAGGAGGGAGACTGAGCTGCTGATGTACTTCAGTCTCCCTCCTCTTCCCTCCTCGGTCTCCCGGAGGTGGGGACAGGATGCCTGTCAAAGACAGATATCCGCTCCCTCCTCCCCTCCGAAAGGTGCCAAATGTGGCACCAGAGGGGGGGAGGAATCAGATGAGCGTAAGTTCCACTTTTGGGTGGAATTCCACTTTAACTACTTGCCTACCAGGCCAATTCTGACATTTCGCTCTTACATGTAAAAATAATATTTTTTTTTATTTAGCAGAGACTCTAGGGAATAAAATAGTGGTTGTTGCAACTTTTTAGCTCGCAAAGCATTTGCGCAGCAATTTTTTGGATTTTTGGAAAAAAAAGTTTCATGCCTTAAAAAGAAAAAAAAAACAATAAAGTTAGCCCAATTTTTTGCATAATGTGAAAGATGATGTTACGCCGAGTAAATAGATACCTAACATGTCACACTTTACAATTGCGCACACTTGTGGAAAGGCGCCAAACTTCGGTACTTAAAAATCCCCATAGGCGATGCTTTCAGAAATTGTTACAGGTTACCTGTTTAGAGTTACAGAAGAGGGGCACTAGAATTATTGCTCCCACTCTAACGTTCCCAGCGCTACCTCACATATGTGGTTTGAACACCGTTTACATATTTTGTGAGCGAGCACGAGGGAATAGGTGCGCTTAATTTTTTTTTTTTTTATTGTTTATTTTACTCTTATTTTTCTAGTTTGACACTTTCTTTTTACATCTTTTATCACTTTTATTCCTGTTACAAGGAATGTAATAGGAATAGGGCATGATATGTCCTCTTTACAGCGAGATCTGGGGTCTATAAGTCCCCAGATCTCTCATCTAGGCTAGGAAGCCTGTAATAACAAAAAAAAAAAAATCCTGGCTTCCCAGCAAAGGCAGCGGCATTTTTTCAAATGCAGAGGTTGGGCGTGTAGTCATAACATCGTGCCCGGCCTCCGAAAGATCATAGAGACTTCAGGGACTATCTGGCCCGCCGGAAATCTCTATAGTCAACATCCGGGACAATCAATTCCTTCTCCGGCTCGCGGATCACACGGATGAGCCTGTAGAAGCACGGGGGGGGGGGGTCCCCTCCAGCCGCCAGTAAGAATAATTAAGTGGCTAAACAGCTGCTATGATTGTTTTTATGGCCTCACCATGGTCGACCAAAGAAGTTGAGTGCACGTGCTCAGCGTCATATCCAGAGGTTGTCTTTGGAAAATAGACACATGAGTGTTGCCAGCATTGCTGCAGAGGTTGAAGGGGTCAGCCTGTCAGTGCTCAGACCATACGCCGCACACTGCATCAAATTGGTCTGTATGGCCGTCGTCCCAGAAGGAAGCTTCTTCTAAAGTTAATGCACAAGAAAGCCTGCAAACAGTTTGCTGAAGGCAAGCAGCCTAAGGACATTGATTACTGGAACCATGTTCTGTGGTCTGATGAGACCAAGATAAACTTATTTGGTTCAGATGGTGTCAAGTGTGTGTGGCGGCAAACAGGTGAGGAGTACAAAGACAAGTGTGTGTTGCCTACAGTTAAGCATGGTGGTGGGAGTGTCATGGTCTGGGGCTGCATGAGTGCTGCTGGCACTGGGGAACTACAGTTCATTGAGGGAACCATGAATTTCAACATGTACTGTGACATACTGAAGCAGAGCATGATCCCCTCTCTCCGGAGACTGGCCCGCAGGGCAGTATTCCAACATGATAACGACCCCAAACACACCTCCAAGAGCACTGCCTTGCTAAAGAAGCTGAGGGTAAAGGTGATGGGCTGCCCAAGCATGTCTCCAGACCTAAACCCTATTGAGCATCTGTGGGGCATCCCTTAAATGGAAGGTGGAGTAGCACAAGGTCTCTAACATCCACCAGCTCTGTGATGTCGTTGTGGAAGAGGACTCCAATGGCAACTTGTGAAGCTCTTGTGAATTCCATGCCCAAGAGGGTTAAGGCAGTGCTGGACAATAATGGTGGCCACACAAAATATTGACACTTTGGACCCAATTTGAACATTTTCACTTAGGGGTGTACTCACTTTTGTTGCCAGCGGTTTAGACATTAATGGCTGTGTGACTAAGGTAAATTAGTATGGTGGCACTATAATAGTTAGCACCTCATCCCTGGTTAAATAGATTGTAGATAAAAGGAGGGAGGTAGGGAAAGTCAGAGGGAAGGGAGGAAGGGGGGGAGATGGAACTGGAAAAGGGGAAATGAATGAAGGGGAATGGTGGGACTATCACGGTGCAAAGATAAGTTCAAGGATACAGTATTATTACAATATAAATTTATTCGTTGTATATATAAAATAAGCACTTAGGGGTGCTTCAATATCGATTAAAAGCAACAGAGGATGACAGAACAGTCAATTTAAACATATCAATGAACAGTGTGGTAGCAGAGGCGGCTCTTTAATTAGGCAAATTAGGCGGTCGCCTTAGGCCTCGCACTCACAAGGGCCTCGCGGCCGCCTAATTTGTCTAAAGATCCGCCTCTGATAATCATCACAGATCCCCTGCCTTCAGCTTAGCACATTGATAGGGAAGCGCTGCGAGTGGGAAGGGAACAGTGTGATCGGAGCGAAGCTCACTGAGCGCTCCGGATCACAGAGAGAGAGAGAGAGAGAGAGAGACGCTCAGCTCATCAGAGCGAGCAGCTGCAGTGAGTGCTGACCCCTCCCTCTACAGCCCGCACAGCCAGTCAGGGGACAGCTGCAGCTGCTTCCTTCTCCCCCCTCCTCTCCTCCTGTGTCTGCCCCGCCCACACTCCCCGACATGCAGACTTCGGTAAGAGAAGGGGAAGATTCAAGAGAACAGCCCAGCCCAGCACATGGGAAGAAAGATGGGAGTCTCATCCATCCATCCAATCCCTCCTGCCTTTCAGTGAGTACTCTGATGTGGGGGTGCCTCTCTCCCTCTCTCTCCCCCCTCCTCTCTCTCCTCCCCCCCCCCACTCTCCTCTCTCTCCTCCCTCTCTCTTTCTTCTCTCGATCTCTCTCGTCTTTTTTCTATTCTCTCCCCTCTCTCTCCTATCTCTCTCCTCTCTGTTCTCTCCTCTCTCTCCCCCTCTCTCTCTCCCCCTACCTCTCTTTTCTCTCTCTCTCTCCTCTCCCCCCTCTCTCTTCTCTCTCTCTCTTTCCTCTCTCTCCCCTCTCCTCTCTCTCCTCTCTTCTCCTCTTTCTCTCCTCTCTCCTCTTTCTCCAATCTCTCTCTTTATTCTCTCTCTATCTCTCTCCTGTCTCTTCTCTTTCTATCTCTCTTCTCTCCTCTCTTTTCTCCTCTCTTCTCTTCTTTCTCTCCTCTCTTTCTCTCATCTCCTCTCTCTTTCTCTTCTCTCTCTCTCTCTCTCTCTCTCCCCTCTCTCTCTCTCCCCCCTCTCCTCTCTCTATCTCTCTCTTTC
>BLSH010228231.1:938685-950661 GCA_018402905.1 Glandirana rugosa | reverse complement strand
GAGGTTGAAAATATACATATATATATATATATATATATATATTTTGTAAACATTATAAAGCAAAGGAACTATTAAAAAGATCTAGAGACATTTCAAGTTTAAACAGATCTTTAAACCACCCACGTACAAAGTTATGGAGTAAATTTTGGGAATTAAGTAACCATTTGAGTTGAAGACAGCCTAATTTTTAAGGGCAGGGATTGAACAGGAAAAAGAGAAATAAAGAGGGTGGGGACGTTGGGGAGAAAGAAGAGAAGGACCAACCTACAGAACCCATCCAACCCCACCCTCTATTGAGTTTACCAATGAATTAAGGGTTTTAAATGAGGTATTGAAACATGCACCCACCAAATTTCTAGACAAATTTGAACTTTACAGAGATCTAGAAAAATTATCAAGGAAACGAAATATTACAAATGTTTTATATATATATATATATATATATATACATATAAAAGTTGGAGAAGAAAAAGGAAATTGTCATCAGACTAGCTGATAAGGGGGGTGGTCTGGTAATTTTGAAGAAAACAGATTATGAAGCGGAAATGCAGAAAATTTTGGGAGATAAAGACACGTATAAGAAATTAAGGCGTGACCCTACTTTAAATTTACAGAAGACATTCAAGAAATGGATTCAAAAAGTAAAGGAAACTGGAATATTGAATCAAAAAGAAGCCAAATATGTATATCTAAAAGCCCCTAGAACACCAGTTATGTATCAGTTACCCAAGATGCACAAAAATAAAGAAAAACCTCCGGGGAGACCTATCCTTAGTGGAATCGACTCCCTGTATTCCCGTTTAGGACAATATCTGGATGTTTATTTTCAACCTTTGGCTTCCAAGGGGGGGAGCATTTGTTAAAGATAGTCGGGACATATAACTTTGGCTGCAGAACATAGAGTTGATGACTCCACGTTGTTAGTTACTATAGACGTGGAGTCATTATATACTGACATAAAACAAAAAGATGCCCTCAAAGCCGCAGAATGGGCCCTTCATAATTACACAGATATGAAACAGGAACAAATAGAGTTTCTACTTGAAGGACTGGAAATGGCAATGTCGAATAATTACTTTTGGCATAATGGAGAATTATTTAACCAAATAAAGGGTGTAGCTATGGGTGCTAGATATGCCCCCAGTATAGCAAATATTTTCCTGAACAAATGGGAAGAAGAGGAATGTTTCCCCCACCTCTAGCCGAAACTCAGGTGCTATCAGAGATTTATCGATGAGGTCCTGGTTATATGACAGGGTCAGAGATAAGATTAAAGGCCTTTTTGGCTTCAATGAATAACAATCGGTATGGTATTAAATTAACCGCTAATTGGGATACTGAGAAGATCCAATTGCTGGATCTGGAATTGTTCAAGAGAGGAGACCAGTTATTCAGGAGAATATATTTTAAGGATGTCGATAGGAATGGGTATGTGTGCACTAGGAGCTGCCACCATCCTCAATGGATTGGGGCTGTCCCTAAGAGACAATTCATACGGTTAAGGAGAAACTGTGAAGATATCTCCAATTATCAAGCCCAATTTTGATACACTGATTGGAAGGTTTCATGAAAAAGGTTGAAGAAACATCTATTAAAAACAAGAGAAATGGGTGGTAAAATGAATAGGAATGACCTGCTAAAACCCAGATCTAAAGAAAGGGGCCTGGCAGAATTGGCCTTCGTAACAGGGTTTAATTTCCAATATAAATGTGTGGAAAAGATCATACGTAAACATTGGATAATCTTACTTAAGGATAACAGTTTAAATAAACCACTTCCCAATAAACCTAGGTTTGTATATAGGAGGGCCCCAGGCCTGCAGAATCGGATTGCTAAAAATGTGTTAGACCCCCCCAAAGAGACCCAAGACCTTTTTGGAGATGGATGGTTTCTTTTGTTGTGGGAGGTGTATCTCATGTAGGGCCACTTGTGATAAAAGGAGAAAAATGCTGAGTTTTCAAAATCACAGTACAGAGATTTTTGAATGTAATAAATCACTAACATGCCATACCAGATGGGTCGCCTATCTTTTGACCTGACCCATCGGGGGTCAGCCAGCTCACAATGGACTCTATGGTCTCTTTTCCTCCGGAACCTACAGTGCCCATGCCAGAGCAGTTTTCAGGGGACCATAGGAAATTCCGGGCATTCTGCAGCGCCTGCGAACTTTACTTCAGCTTGCAGCCTTGCACCTTCTCCCTGGAAACCCCAAAGGTGGGGCTGGTGATCTCCCTTCTACAAGATGAGCCCCAGTCATGGGCCCACCGGCTCCTGGAACAAAGGGCACCTGAAGTACCTGACCTTCCCATTCTTCTAGGCAATGGCTCGGCTATATGAAGATCCACATCAGGCGGCCACGGCCGAAGCAGCGCTCCACGCCCTCTGACAAGGCCGCCGCCCAGGGGAGGATTATGCGTTGGAGTTCAGGCATTGGAGCATCGACATTGCCTGGAATGAGGCAGCTCTGCATCTCCAGTTTTGGCTGGGCTTACCCCACCCCCTGAAGGATGAGTTGGCCCGTGTGGGGGTGCTGTCCACTCTGGAGAGGCTCATCGATCTGGCTATTCAGATCGATCGGCGACTTAGGGAACGTAGAGCGGAGAATACCAAGGTGATCCTCCGGCCTTCCTGGATGCCACCTCCAGCCTTCCAAGTGGCACTCTAGCCGGCTCCACCATACCCACCTCTCCTCCTCCGAGGCAGTCGGAGCCCAAGTAGCGGGGTGTGGCGCATCCAGCACTGACCTCTGAAGAGAAACAGCGCCGAAGAAGCCTAGGCCTCTGCCTCTATTGTGGAGAGCCAGGGCACTTCGTGCTGACCTGCCCTTCCAAGTTGGAGAAGTGCCTTGCTGTCTCTTTCCAACCAGTACCTGGCAACGTGGCTCACCTCACGCTCTCTCTACTACTACAGTTCCCTGGTAGAGCCATTACCATCCATGCCATCATAGACTTTGGTGCTTGCAGCTGCTTCATGGAGTTTTGCTGCACAACATGGGATCCCTCTGCATCCCAAAACCCGCAGGATGGCGGTGCACCTGGCTGACAGTACAACCCTAAAGTCCGGTCTAGTCTCACAGGAGAACGCTCCCCTGACCACCACGGTGCTGGGAGGTCATCAAGCGCTCCTTACGCTTGATGCTATTGCCTCTCCCATCTTCCCTGTCATCCTTGGACTACCTTGGCTCCGGGCCCATAACCCCCCCATTTACTGGTCTACAGGGAACGTCCAGTTCCAATCCCAGTACTGCCAAGGACTCCCGGAATGGATCCTTCCCTATTATTTATGTACCTTGACCCAGAGCCTGCTGTCTGCCAGGCCGTCCCCAGTGTCTACCATGCTTTCATGGATGTTTTTAGCAAGAAGGGGGCTGAGGTCCTTCCTCCCCATAGACCATATGATTGCCCCATTGAACTGCTTCCCGGTGCTGAAATCCCCTTCGGAAGGATCTACCCACTTACAGAATTGGAACTCAGCACCCTCAAATCATATATGGAGGAGAACATCAGTAAGGAGTTCATCTGTCCGTCCACTTCCCCAGCTAGGGCAGGTATCTTTTTCGTGGAAAAGAAAGACCATTCCCTGCGCCCGTGCATAGACTACCGGGAACTCAATAAAGTTACGGTGAAAAACCGTTATCCACTTCCGCTAGTTCCGGAATTGTTCCAGCGTCTGGGGTCTGCCACTATCTTTACCAAATTGGATCTCCGGGGAGCTTACAATCTGGTAGGGATCAGAGAAGGTGCTGAGTGGATGATGGCCTTTCGTTTCGGTCATTACGAGTACTTAGTAATGCCGTTCGGTCTGTGTAACGCTCCAGACACATTCCAGCACTTCATAAATGATATCTTCAGGGACTTCCTCGACCTCTTTGTCATCGCTTATCTGGATGATATCCTGATCTTTTCACCTTCCCTGGAGCTTCATCGTTCTCATGTAAAACGGGTACTGGGTCACCTCCATCAATATGGACTTTATGTTAAACCTGAGAAGTGCAAGTTCGAGCAGCAAAGCATACAGTTCCTTGGACTCTGTCGGAGGCATCAAGATGAACCCTCAAAAGGTCTCTGCCATCTTCTGGGGTTCTCCTCCATCATCTCACCCATCACGCACTTAACCAAACAGGGTATCCTGTTCCACTGGACTCCTGGGGCACAAACAGCCTTTGAAAAGCTCAAGGAGCTATTCATGTCCGCACCTATCCTCAAGCATCCAGATCCTGCTCTCCCCTATGTTCTGGAAGTTGATGCATCTGAGGTGGCGGTCGGGGCGATTCTCTCCCAAAGACAAGGCACCAGAGTGCTGCTCCACCCAGTGGCGTTTTTCTCTCGCAAGCTATCATCTGCCGAGTGAAACTATGACGTGGGAGACCGTGAACTTCTGGCTATTAAATCGGCACTAGAGGAATGGCGGTATCTCTTAGAAGGAGCAGTGCATCCAATTCTCATCTATACTGATCACAGGAACCTTGAAAACCTGAGAATTGCTAAGAGACTGAAACCACGCCAAGCCAGGAGGGCGTTGTTCTTCGCCCGATTCAACTTCCACATCACTTACAGGCCCGGGTCGAAGAACACCAAGCCGGACTTCCTTTTGCGCATGTTCAATGCACCCGAAACCCCCGGTATCCCCCGATACCATACTACCTCCTGGAAGTTTCTTGTTGTTACAGGAAGATGTGCTGTCACGGATCCGACAAGCTTCCCTGGGGTTGAACCCTCTTCCCGGAACCCTTCTGCAGCTCAAAGACGGGTTGTTTTGGCACGGTCGATAAAAGAAAATGCGAACCCAAGGGCGCTTGTGTGCAGTGTTGCCCACTGTCAGTTTGTAACACCAAAGTAAAAACCAGCAATATTGTCTTTGTTGAAATTTGTAACAAACAGGACCAGCCTGGGTTACTATAAAAAAATAGAAAGTTTATTGAAGACTTACATATAAAACCATGGCAGGCTTGGGGAGGAGCCGGGATGCTCGTTGCTATACAGGTTGGTTAACAGTACTCCCTGGTGGAACCGGAGGTCTCCCTGGGGCTATGGTGATGTGTGATCCAGAAGGGGATCGAGCCACAGTGTCCTCACAGAGCCACTGGAGATGATGTAGACAGTGCAGTGGAGGTGACGTCTGCCTCACTAGTACGCAGAGACCAAGGCAGGGAGGGGCCACAGCAAGAGCTCTCACCGGTACGTTCGCTCCTGGTGTCTGCAATGCAGGTACTGGATAGTGGTCCCGTCAGCGTGACGACATGTTTCACGACACCACTTAATCATGTCAGTGGTGAGCCCTGTGCCAAATTTCCAAATTTAAAAAAAATGGGGTAGGGGCCCCCCAAAATCCAAACCAGACCCTTATCCGAGCACGCAGCCCTGGCATGGCAGGAGGGGGTGGGGACGAACGAGTGCCCCCCTCTGAACCATACCAGGCCACATGCCCTCAACATGGGGAGGATGCTTTGAGGTCATCCCCAAAGCACCTTGTCCCCATGTTGATGGGGAGAAGCGCCTCTTCCCCACAACCCTTGGTGGTGGTTGTGGGGGTCTGCGGGCGGGGGGCTAATCGGAATCTGGAAGCCCCCTTTAATAAGGAGGCCCCCAGATCCCAACCCCCCCTATGTGAATAGGTATTGGGGTACATTGTACCCCTACCCATTCACCAAAAAAGTAGTAAAGTGGTACAAAAAACAAGAGGCAGTTTTTGACAAGTCCTTTAATGTGTAAAATAGCTCTTCTTCTTTCTTTCTCTAGCTTCTCCTGCCCCTGTCCTTCTTCTGGTCTTCTGCTTCTTCTTTCAGTCTTCTTCCTTTCTCTCTTCGTCTTCAATCTTCATCTTCTTCCTTCTTCTTTCACCGCCCCCATGCCCTGAAGGGCCTAGTTTGGATTTTGGGGGGACCCCCACTTAATTTTTTTTTTACATTTTGGCACTGGGTTCCCCTTAAAATCCATACCAGACCCGAAGGGCCCGGTTTGGATTTTGGGGGGACCCCATGTAATTTTTAAAAAATTTTGGTGCAGGGTTCCCCTTGTAATCCATACCAGACCTGAAGGGCCTGGTTTGGATTTTGGGGAGGACCCCACATCGTTTTTTTAAATTTTGGCGCAGGGTTCCCCTTAAAGTCCATACCAGATCTGAAGGGCCTGGTTTGGAGTTTGGGGGGACCCCCACGTCATATATATACACTAGGAAGGTATATATATATATCTATCTATCTATCTATCTAGTATATAGTTCACTCTACACTAAACTGCCTGTACTAACTGAATGTATATAGATCGCTCTATTTATGTATCTATCTATGTATCTATGTATCTATCTATCTAATATTTTTTTCACAATAATCACTAGCTATACTGTACTGCCTGCACGTCGCTACCTAAGCTAACTATCTCCACGTTTAACACAATACATAGAACTGCCGTACAAGGGTCTTTATATAGTGTGGGGTGTGGATTGAGGCTGCTGAGCAGTGATTGACTAAAGGCACCCTGCCTTTAGCCCAGTGGCAGCTGGTGTATAAGGAGCGCTTGGACGCCGCCTCCCTGCCGCTGACAAGAAAGAAAAAAAAAAGTCAGCCCGGCCTCCCTGCAGGAGGCACCGATATATTGACTTTTCTTTTTTTTCTTTTTTTTCCTCGGCTCCTTGCTCTCAGCTGACAGCAAGTAGTGAGCCGATTGGTCAGTCATAAAAGACTATGTGTGTGCGCTGAACAGTCTGATTGGCGGCCCCCTGAGCCATCAGATCCAATGGCTCTCTGTCATTGGATGCTGTGGGCAGAGGCGGGACTATGGCGGAGGTGCTGGCTGCGTGATTACTTCCGCGCAGACTGTCCACGAGGAGAGGAGGTCAGTGCACTACAGTCTGCACTGCCAGTAAGGCTCCAGCCCGCTCACCGCAAGCGCACACTAACAGCAAGCTGGTCCGCAAGCCGATCTCTGCATACTCCTGCCTGCCTATTAGATGGGATGAGTGCGGGACTTCCCGACTTTGGGGGGGGGGGGGCCGCGAGACCCTATCTGGGACCCTGTATACCCTATCTGGTGACTGTATACCCTATCTGGTTACTGTATACCCTATCTGGGACCCTATATACCCTATCTGGTGACTGTATACCCTATCTGGGACCCTGTATACCCCTATCTGGGACTCTGTATACCCCTATCTGGGACCCTGTATACCCTATCCGGGACCCTGTATACCCCTATTGGTGACGGTATACCCTATCTGGGACTCTGTATACCCTATCTGGGACTCTGTATACCCCTATCTGGGACCCTGTATACCCCTATCTGGGACCCTGTATACCTCTATCTGGGACCCTGTATACCCTATCTGGTGACTGTATACCCTATCTGGGACCCTGTATACCCTATCTGGGGCTCTGTATACCCTATCTGGGACCTTGTATACCCCTATCTGGGACCCTGTATACCCTATCTGGGACTCTGTATACCCTATCTGGGACTCTGTATACCCCTATCTGGGACCCTGTATACCCCTATCTGGGACCCTGTATACCTCTATCTGGGACCCTGTATACCCTATCTGGTGACTGTATACCCTATCTGGGACCCTGTATACCCCTATCTGGGACTCTGTGTACCCCTATCTGGGACCCTGTATACCCCATCTGGGACCCTGTATACCCTATCTGGTGACTGTATACCTTATGTGGGACCCTATATACCCTATCTGGGGCTCTGTATACCCTATCTGGTGACTGTGTACCCTATCTGGGATCCTGTATACCCCTATCTGGTGACTGTATACCCTATCTGGGGCGCTGTATACCCTATCTGGGACCCTGTTTACCCTTTCTGGTGACTGTATACCCTATCTGGGACTCTGTATACTGCTATCTGGGGCTCTGTATACTGCTATATGGTGACTGTATACTGCTATCTGGGGCTTTGTATACTGCTATCTGGTGACTCTGTATACTGCTATATGGTGACTCTGTATACTGCTATATGGTGACTCTGTATACTGCTATCTGGGGCTCTGTATACTGCTATATGGTGACTCTGTATACTGCTATCTGGTGACTCTGTATACTCCTATCTGGTGATGCTGTATACCCTATCTGGTGATGCTGGGCTGTATACAAGGGGTGGAAACTATAAGGGGTGGGGCTTATGAGTGGGAGGGGTCAAAAAGGAAGGACGGGGTCTGGCGTCCCCCATCCTAAAATTTCACCAGCCGCCACTGCTTTGGCCAATCATATCTCTCACAGCAGAGCACTCTGTGATTGGCCAAAGTATGCAGGTCATGTGCATGCCTTGGCCAATCAGCGGGCGACATTTCCCCCTCCATTGGAATGCATTATGGGGCGCTCAAAGTTCCCGCAAATGCCCTATAATGTTCTAATTTCGACGAACGTTCGACTTGAACAGCGGGCCCATCCCTAGTATTTAGTAAGAGGCACTGAGTTTTTTTGCAGTTTAATTTGTTCCCACAATTCTTTGCATAATTAAGATTTTTTTTTTCCGACAAAATTGTCATTGTAACAGGTTATTTCTCTTACATGGCATATGCATACCACAAATTACACCCCAAAATACATTCTACTACTCCTCCCGAGTTTGGCGATACCACGTGTGGGACATTTTCACAGCCTGGCCACATAGAGAGCCCCAACATTCAGGGAGAACTATCAAGAGTTCTAGGAGCATAAATTACACATCTAACTTGTTGAATACCTATTACACTTTTGAAGGCTCTGGAGCACCAGGCAATGGAATTACCCACAAAATGACCCCATTTTTGAAAGCTAACACCCCAATGTATAATCTATGAGACATGATGAGTCTTTTGAATGGTTCATTTTTTCCAGAAGATTTTGGAAAATGTGGAAAAAAATAAAAAAAGTATCTTTTTTATAGAAAGTTGTCAGTTTATAAGATATTTCTAGCACATAGCATGTACACAGCACAAATTACACCCCAAAATACATTCTGCTACTCCTACTGAGTATAGCAATACCACATGTGTGAGACTTTTACACATACAGAGGACCAACATCCAAGTAGCACCTCCAGGCGTTTTAGGAGCATAAATTACACATATCATTTTCTGACTACCAATTGCATTTTTGAAGACCCTTCATATTTCTAACACATAGCATGTACATACCAAATAACAAAAGATTACCTGCGGTTTTAGTAGTGCAGCGGTCCACAGAAGAGAGCATCGGTCTAGGCAGCAGGCAGGGATGTGGTCAGCGACAGCAAAAGCAATCGTCCAGGCATCAGGCAGGAATACTGTCCATAGTACTGCCAGCACAGCCAAAAGCATTGGTCCAGGTAGCAGGCAGAGATGTCCAGGCAGAAATACTGCCCATAGTCAGCAGAGGCAGCAGGCAGAGATATGGTCAACACAGCCAAAGTATTGGTCCAGGCAGCAGGAAAAAACATGGTCCAGAAAGTCCTGGGTCATTACAGGCAGCAATAAGGTCAGCACAGCCAAAGTATTGGTCCAGGCAGCAGGAAAACACATAGTCTATAAAGTCCTGGGTCATTACAGGCAGCGATATGGTCAGCGCAGCCAAAGTATTGGTCCAGGCAGCAGGAGGAACCATCAAGCTTAGGGCCAGGGGACAGTGGTAGAGGCTTCTCCCACCCAAACGCTTTGAAGCCTCCGGGAAACCAGACCTTGTTCTGGGAACACAGAAAACCAAAAACTGATTTTCTCTACTCAGAACGCTTTTCTGGAGCCCCTCACACATGTGAGACCCCTGCATACTAAAGTAGAAGGGCAAAAGATCAGTCCAAGTGGCAGGCAAAAACATGGTCGATTAACAGGCCGAGGTCGGTGCACGTGAAAGTCAGAAATGTGGTTTAAAACGGCAGGCAAAGACATCATCGGTAAACAGGCCAGGGTCAGTTAACGTGGAAGTCAGAAACGTGGTTTTAAATGGCAGGCAAAGACATCATCGGTAAACAGGCCAGGGTCAATTAACGTGGTAGCAGGCAAATGATCCACACAGGTATTTGAAATGGGGAAATGGCAGTCTTTTAAAAATAAGGGGAACTAATATCTGATTTATGTATGATAATTTTTGAAACAATCTCCGATGCACAGGCCAGGTTAGGAGGGACAGTGGGGGCAATAGAAACTGGTCGGGAAAGCGTTGTGTCCGAGGGATACCCGCCCCCCACCCCCATTCGCGCCAGCAAATTTTTACATCTTAAGCAGGCTCTCTCCCCCTCTCTAAGCCAAGATTCTACAAGCCGTTGGGGAAGCCCCAGCGATTAGATTCCCGGGGGGTCACATGCGCCAATTCCTGATGACTAAAAAGTGACAGGCTCGTGTAATAATTGTCCACGTACAAGTGGTAACCCTTTCCAAATAAGGGTGACACCAAGTCCCAAACAATCTTGCCAGCGCTCCCTATGTAGTCTGTGCAGTTGGGGGGCTCCATCTGACTATCTTTACCCTTGTAAACCATAAAACTATATGTATTGCCTGTGGTCCTGTCACAGAGCTTATACATCTTGACCCCGTATCTGGCATGCTTGCTGGGGAGAAATTATTTGAACGCAAGATGGCCAGCAAATGTAATCAGGGACTTGTCCACGCAGACAACTAGATCGGGAATAAACAAACTGTTGCTTGAAGTTGTTTACGAGGGGCCGAATTTAGTGGAGCCGATCGTATTCAGGGTCACCCCGAGGATGACAGAGTTCATTGTCATTGAAATGCATGAACCGCAAGATCTGCTCGTATCGCGCCCTGGTCATGGAAGCAGAGAACCCGGGCATATGGTGAATTGGGTCAGTGAACCAATATGACCGCAACTGAGATTTTTTAGCTATGCCTTGAGGAGGGAAAGGCCCAGAAAGGTCTTAAATTCAGAAACCCTAATAGGTTTCCATTCTCTGGCAAGGGTCAAATGGGAATTAGCGGCGATGAATTGACCAGTATACAAATTGCTTTGGTCCACAATAGATCTATAGAGATCTTCCGTGAAAAACAGTGAATAGAAATCAAGTTACATAGTTACATAGTCAACAAGGTTGAAAAAAGACCATCAAGTCCAACATATGTGTGTGAATTCCACATCCTCACTGCTCTTACCGTAAAGAACCCTCTACGCTTTTTGAGGTTAAACCGCCTTTTTTCTATTTTTAGTGAATGGCCGCGTGTCTTTGTGTGCTCCCTTGCACGGAATAGTTTTGTACCTATTGTGCGGTCACCAGTACAGTATTTGTACATTGAAATCATATCCCCTCTCAAGCGTCTCTTCTCCAGAGAGAATAAGTTCAGTACTTGTAATGTTTCCTCATAACTAAGGTCCTCCAATCCTTTAATAAGCTTTGTGGCTCTTCTCTGTACCCTTTCCAATACCAGGACATCCTTCCTGAGGACTGGTGCCCAGAACTGGGCGGCATATTCCAGGTGCGGCCTCACCAGAGACTTGTATAGTGGGAGAATTATTGATTTATCCTTGGAGTTACTCCCTTTCCTGATGCATGACAACACTTTGTTAGCTTTGTGTTAGGAAAACCAGTTCCAGCTGCCCTGTGCGCCAAAATGGCCATTTAAGCAGACAGCACCTTGCAGCAGGTGCTGTCTGTTCTATAGCGTTCCGGTGCCTTGTGACCCCTGAATCTACTTTGAGAAGACTTCCTGTGTTTGTGACCCGGCTTTACCTTGGACTTGTTGCTTTCTGCCTGCCCCGACCCGTCTACGACTACCCTCCTGCCTGATCCTGTGTACCTCTGCTGCCCGCACGTTGCCGACCCTGCCTGCACCCCGACTACTATCCGCCTGTCTCATCCTCCTGTACCGCACCACCAGCACGTTGCCAACCTGCCGCACCACCACTCTTCTGCCAAGCGCAAGCTCCTGCGGACCTTCACCCACCACCAGTGACCAAGTCCAGCCCTCGTGCTCCCCTTTGCTCCTGAACTCCCTGTCTACACTTTCAGGGGTTTGCGAACCAGGGCTGTAAGAGAGGTTGCCCCTTGCATAAGTCAGACTTGACCA
>BLSH010228231.1:923598-938675 GCA_018402905.1 Glandirana rugosa | reverse complement strand
GTGGACCTTATACGGCGGGTCAAGACCCGTGGTCAGGAGTCCTTCCTACAGGACCATAACCTTTCCCATGTCTCTTCTCGGTGTTTCGAATAATTTGCTTTTTGAGGTTAAACCGCCTTTTTTCTATTTTTAGTGAATGGCCGCGTGTCTTTGTGTGCTCCCTTGCACGGAATAGTTTTGTACCTATTGTGCGGTCACCAGTACAGTATTTGTACATTGAAATCATATCCCCTCTCAAGCGTCTCTTCTCCAGAGAGAATAAGTTCAGTACTTGTAATGTTTCCTCATAACTAAGGTCCTCCAATCCTTTAATAAGCTTTGTGGCTCTTCTCTGTACCCTTTCCAATACCAGGACATCCTTCCTGAGGACTGGTGCCCAGAACTGGGCGGCATATTCCAGGTGCTGCCTCACCAGAGACTTGTATAGTGGGAGAATTATTGATTTATCCTTGGAGTTACTCCCTTTCCTGATGCATGCCAACACTTTGTTAGCTTTGTGTTAGGAAAACCAGTTCCAGCTGCCCTGTGCGCCAAAATGGCCATTTAAGCAGACAGCACCTTGCAGCAGGTGTTGTCTGTTCTATAGCGTTCCGGTGCCTTGTGACCCCTGAATCTACTTTGAGAAGACTTCCTGTGTTTGTGACCCGGCTTTACCTTGGACTTGTTGCTTTCTGCCTGCCCCGACCCGTCTACGACTACCCTCCTGCCTGATCCTGTGTACCTCTGCTGCCCGCACGTTGCCGACCCTGCCTGCACCCCGACTACTATCCGCCTGTCTCATCCTCCTGTACCGCACCACCAGCACGTTGCCAACCTGCCGCACCACCACTCTTCTGCCAAGCGCAAGCTCCTGCGGACCTTCACCCACCACCAGTGACCAAGTCCAGCCCTCGTGCTCCCCTTTGCTCCTGAACTCCCTGTCTACACTTTCAGGGGTTTGCGAACCAGGGCTGTAAGAGAGGTTGCCCCTTGCATAAGTCAGACTTGACCAAGCTGTTCAAAATCTTCAAGAGGGATATACTTGCCTGGAGGAAAGAGTCCATGAGCTCTCTGTGCCAGCCTCAGCCAGTCCTGGTCAGCTTGCCTCACGCACCATTGTGGTCTTACCAACCGAGCCTAAGGTGGACCAGTTTGTAGCTGTCTACTTGGATGACATTTTAATTTTCTCCCCATCTCTGGAAGAACACCGCTTGCATGTGAAAAGTGTATTGTCCGCCTCTGGCAACATGGCCTGTACGCTAAGGCGGAAAAGTGTGCTTTCGAATGCGCTAACATTACCTTTCTGGGCTTCAATATCACCACTTCAGGAATCTCCATGGATCCACAGAAAGTTTCAGGTATTCTGGACTGGCCAGCCCTGGTCGACAAAAAAGGAGTCCATCGCTTCGTGGGCTTCAAAAATTTCTACCGGAAATTCATTAAGGGCTTCTCAGTAGTCATCTTGCCCATAACCCAGCTTACCAAGCAAGATGTACGCTTCCGCTGGACTCCTGAAGCCCAAGAAGCCTGTTCCAGGATCAAAAAGTTGTTCAACTCGGCTCCAGTTCTGAAGCATCCTGACCCTGCTCTGCCCTATACCATTTGAAATGGATGCCTCAGAAACAGCAGTAGGAGCAGTCCTTTCACAGAGACGAGGTCCAAAAGCCTCGCTCCACCCCATCGCCTTCTTCTCCAGGAAACTTTCACCACCAGAAAGAAATTATGATGTGGGTGACAGGGAATTGCTTGCAATTAAGTCGGCCCTGGAGGAGTGGCGGTACCTCTTGGAAGGAGCCTCACACCCTATCCTAGTATTCACAGACCACAAAAACCTAGAGTACCTACGAACGGCTAAGAGGCTCAAACCTCGGCAAGCAAGGTGGGCATTATTCTTCTCACAATTCCAGTTGCATATTACCTACCGGCCGGGGGGCAAGAATGTAAAGCTGGATGCCCTATCCCGAATGTTTCATGTTCCAGAAGACCACTCCCCTCCAGACACGATTTTACCTGCTCACAGCTTCCTACTGACCCAGGAAGACCTGCTTACCCGGCTCAGGCAATCCCTTGCCGGTCTCACCTTACCACCAAACTCCGGACTTACATCAAAAGACGGGCTGTGGTGGTGCAATAACTGACTCTACGTTCCACAGGAGCTACGCCTAACCATCCTTGACCTCTGCCATGATCTCAAGTTAGCCGGGCACTTAGGTGGGCGCAAAACGGCAGAGCTACTCTCCCGCTCATTTTGGTGGCCTCGCTTAGCAGAAGATTGTAAGAACTATGTTGCAGCTTGTCCTGTTTGTGCCAAAAACAAGACAGAAAAGTCTAAGGCATGGGGGTTACTTAACCCATTACCCATTCCTGAATGGCCATGATCCCAGATTTCAATGGACTTTATAGTAGAGCTACCACCATCAGCTGGGTTCAATACTATTCTTGTAGTGGTAGACCGCCTCACGAAGATGGCCCACTTCATGGGTATGAAGGGCACCCCCACAGCTGCCCAAACTGCGGAATCCTTCATCAAAGAGGTGGTTCGGTTAGACGGTATCCCTGCTAACATTGTGTCAGATCGAGGGGTGCAATTTACGTCCCGTTTTTGGAAAGCCCTGTGCTCCTCCCTGGGAATCGACCTAGCTTTTTCCTCAGCTTACCACCTGCAGTCTAACGGGCAAACGGAGAGGACCAACCAGACCCTCGAGCAGTAACTCAGCTGCTACTCTTCATATGCTCAGAATGACTGGACATCCCTACTGCCAATAGCCGAGTTTGCTTATAATAACTCAGTTCATTCAGCTACAAAGCAATCCCCATTCTGGGCAAACCTCGGTTACCACCCCACCTTTATGCCTGACTTACCTACAGAGAGCACTGTACCTGCAGCCCCGGAAGTTACGCAATTCCTGAAAAGGAACAATAAACTCCTTCAGGAGACTATTGCCCAGACTTAGGTGGCCAGTAAAAAGAACTTTGAGAAAGGAAGGCGGGGAGAACTAGTACTTCAATCGGATCAGCGGGTCTAGTTGTCACAAAAAATCTGAAGCTCTCCTGCCCTTCTAAAAAGATGGGGCCAAGGTTCATAGAGCCTTTCCCAATTAAGAGAAGGATCAACCAAGTGGCTTACGGATTGGAGCTTCCTCCGTCACTCCGCATCCATCTGGTCTTTCATGTGAGCTTGCTCAAACCTGTGGTCAAGGACCTCTTCTGTTAGGAAAATGGATGTTCCACGCCAATTCTGGCTTGCTGTGCGCATTGCGCGCGCCTGTGCGCGTCCGCGGCGCGCCGGTGCGCGTTCGCGGCGCGCCGGTGCGCGCCAATAACGGCCGTTTAAGCAGATAGCACCAGGAAGCAAGTGCTGTCCGTTCTACAGTGTTAGTGTGTTCCTGAAGTCACCTGCTATCCTGATTGTCTGTTCCTGTGACCCGGCTTGTCTGGACCCTGCTGTTTGATCTCCGCCTGCACTGACCTCGGCTTCCACGACCACTCTTCTGCCTGCTCCCTTGTACCTTACTGCCCGTCTGCTAACAAACTACTCTCCAGACTGATCCTTCTGTACTGCTCCGCCAGCTTGTTACCAACCTGGCCTGCATCACTACGCTTCTGCTTGCACAAGCTCTACACGGACCAGCACACCACCACCAGTGACCCAGTCCGACCCTCGTGCCTCCCTGCACTCCTGAGCCCCAGTCTACTCTATCAGGTGTTCCCAAATCAGGGTCGTAAGAGAGGTTGTCCACTGCATAAGCCAGACTCCACCACCAGGTACGTGACAGCAACGGACAGCCATGTCCGAGTCTGCGCAGGGGCCCTCTCCAACGAAGGATCTATGCATTACCTGACCGGACTTACTCAAGCCGTAAAAGACTTACAAGAAGAGTACACCCGAATGGAAAGTAAAGTTCCTGAACTTTCCATGTCGGCCGCATCAAGCCCCGACCAGCCGGTGGGGTGTGCCATCATCACCCTGCCCACCGAGCCAGAGGTGCCATTACCTGAGCGGTTCTCCGTAGGGGACCGTAGGAAATTTCAGAGCTTCCGCAGCTCCTGTGAACTGTATTTCTCTCTGCAACCCCGCACCTTCTCCTCGGATACCACTAAGGTGGGGCTGGTTATCTCTCTCCTATGGAATGATCCCCAGGCGTGGGCCCACCAGCTCCTGGAACAGAGAACCCCTGAAATAGCTGACCTGAACCTCTTTTTCCGGGCCATGGCGTTACTCTATGAGGACCCCCTCCAGGCTGCAACCGCGGAGGCAGCTCTGCATGCCCTCCAGCAGGGTCACCGCACAGCGGAAGATTACATTGCGGAGTTCCGGCGTTGGGCTGCTGACACCGCATGGAATGTTGTGGCCCTCCGCTACCAATTCCGGTTGGGCCTGTCCAAACTGCTGAAGGATGAATTGGCTCAAGTGAGGACGCCCCAATCCCTTGAAGCTCTGTTTGACCTGGCCATCCAGGTGGATCGCCGTCTGCGGGAACACAGGGCCGAGTGATCTGCAGGAAATCTGCCGGGGCTCATGCATACTGAGCACCCACGCACACCACTTACCCCCGAAGAGAGACACAGGTGTCTCAGCCACAACCTGTGCCTGTATTGTGGAGGTTCTGGGCATCGTGTCCAGTCGTGCCCAGCAAAGGGGCCCATCTCCCCCGAGGGAGTGGTCCTGTCCTTGCCCGACCAGGCAACTCATCTGGTGCTTTCCCTGTCTCTACAACTCCCCAACGGGAGTATCCAAGTCCCAGCCATCCTGGACTCAGACGCCTGCAGCTGCTTTGTGGACCTATACTTTGCAGCACAGCACCAGTTTCCTCTTAAGCCCAAGGCACACCGGATGGTCATCCGCCTGGCCGATGGATCAATCATCAAGTCGGGTACAGTTACCCAGGAGACCATTCCCCTCCTCACCAAGACTGTCACTGGCCACTCTGAGTACCTGCTCCTACATGTTATTACATCCCCGCTTTTCCCCGTCATCCTTGGCCTCCCATGGCTACGGGCACACTGCCCCGACATTAACTGGGCCACAGGGGACATTCGGTTTACGCCCACCTACTGCCGGTATCACTGCCTACAGCAACCCCAGGAACCTTCTTCCTCTGTCCAATGTCTGGATCCTGACCCTAGCCAGGAAACCCGAGATGCAGTCCCCCCGGCTTATCACGATTTCCTGGATGTATTTAGCAAGAAGGGGGCAGACAAGTTACCACCTCACCGGGCCCACGATTGCCCCATCAAACTATTGCCAGGGGCAGAAGTACCTTTCGGCAGGATTTACCCGCTTTCCGAGGGAGAGCTAAAGGCCCTGAAGGCCTATCTAGATGGGAATCTAGAGAAGGGTTTTATCTGGCCATCCATGTCCCCTGCTGGAGCGGGAATATTCTTTTTTTTTTAGAAGAAAGACCGGTCTCTGAGGCCGTGTATAGACTACCGGGACCTCAACAAGATTACCATTAAAAGCTGCTACCCTTTACCTCTGGTACCCGAGCTGTTCCAGCGACTGGGCGCTGCTACCATTTTCTCCAAGCTGGACCTCAGCGGGGCATATAACCTTATTCAGAATGAGATTCGGCCACTACGAATACCTGGTGATGCCCTTCAGGCTCTGCAGCGCCCAAGCCACCTTTCCGCACCTGGTGAACAACGTGTTCAGGGACTATCTTGACCAGTATGTCATAATCTACCTGGATGACATTCTTGTCTTCTCATCATCCCTGGAAGAACACCGCAGGCACGTCAAATGTGTCCTGGGGCGTTTACGACAACATGGACTATATGCAAAGGCTGACAAGTGTATGTTTGAATGTTCCAGTATCCCTTTCTTAGGCCTCATCATCTCAGTCTCAGGGGTTACTATACATCCACAAAAGGTCTCCGCCATCCTGGACTGGCCCACACCAGTAGACAAAAAACGGGTGCAAAGGTTCGTAGGAAGTTTATCAAGGGGTTTTCCGCTGTGATTGCCCCCATCACTCACTAACAAACTACTCATTAACAAAGCAAGCCTCCCGCTTCCGGTGGACTCCTGAGACTCAAGAGGCCTTCCTAACGCTCAAGAAGTTATTTACTTCTGCTCCTGTCCTGAAGCATCCGGATCCAGTCTTGCCCTATATCTTGGAGGTTGATGCCTCGGAGACCGAGGGGGGGGGGGCGGTCCTGTCTCAGAGATGAGGCCCCAAGGCTTCTCTTCACCCCATCGCATTCTTTTCCCGGAAGCTCTCACCACCAGAAACCAACTATGACGTTGGGGATCGAGAGCTGTTGGCAATCAAATCCGCCTTGGAGGAATGGCAGTATTTGTTGGAGGGAGCCGCACACCCTGTTCTGGTCTTCACAGACCACAAGAACCTTGAGTACCTCCAGACCGCAAAAAAAATCAAACCCCATCAGGCACGATGGGCACTCTTTTTCTCAAGGTTCCAACTCCACATTACCTACAGGCCTGGGTCGAAAAACACTAAACCGGACGCTCTATCCAGGATGTTCAGTGACTCTGGAAAGCCGGCCCAGCCAGACACCATCCTTCCTTCCCAGAGATTCTTGTTATCGCAAGAGGACTTGCTATCCCAGCTCAGGCGGGCTCTAACCAGCTTCACCACACCACCTGACCCTCGACTGGTACAGAAAGATGGGCTGTGGTGGTACCGTGACAGAGTCTTCATACCCGAGGAGCTACGCCTAACCATCTTCGAACTTTGCCATGATCACCAATTGGCCGGGCACTTCGGCAGTCGCAAGACACTTGAATTAGTGTCATGCACCTTTTGGTGGCCTCCTGCTGACGAGGACTGTAAAAAATATGTCAGCACCTGCCCAGTCTGCGCGCGAAACAAAACAAGCAGGGCCAAAGCCTGGGGTCTACTAAACCCACTCCCCATTCCCGAGTGCCCATGGTTCCACATATCCATGGACTTTATAGTCAAGTTGCCTCCCTCTGCCGGCATCAACTCCATCTTTATGGTCGTGGACTGCCTCACTAAAATGGCCCATTTTATACCCATGAAGGGTACCCCGTCTGCTACAGAAACAGCGGAGGCCTTCATCAAGGAAGTTTTCTGCCTCCATGGAGTCCCCACTAATATAGTCTCTGATCGTGGAGTACAATTCACGTCTCGGGTCTGGAAGGCAGTATGCTCGAGCTTGGGGATTGAACTGTCATTCTCGTCTGCCTACCATCCGCAAACCAGGACTAACCAAACCCTGGAGCAGTACCTCTGTTGTTACTCTTCATTCTCCCAGGATGATTGGGTCTCACTGCTTCCGGTAGCCCAATTTGCCTACAACAACACGGTGCATTCTGCCATTAAGCAATCTCCGTTTTGGGCGAATCTCGGCTATCATCCTACATTTCTACCCAGCGTGAGTCCAGAAAGTGCTGTGCCTGCGTCCCCAAAACATCACGGAATTCTGGGAAAAGAACAGCTGTCTGCTACAGGAGACACTATCCCGGACCCAGGAGCGTAACAAGAGGGCCTTTGACAAAGGGAAGCGAGAGGAATTGGACCTGTAACCTGGCGACCGAGTTTGACTGGCAACCAAAAACCTGAAACTTTCCTGCCCCTCCAAGAAGTTAAGACCAAGGTTCATTGGGCCTTTCCCCGTAAAGAAAAGGGTCAACAAGGTGGCATGCGAGCTGACCCTTCCTCCATCCATGCGAGTCCACCCGGTGTTTCACGTCATGCTATTGAAGCCGGTGACCCAGGATTCCTTTCTGGGACAGAGGACGGCTCCACTGGGGCCAGTGCTGGTGGATGGAGAGGAGGAATTTGAGTTGGAGGCTGTTCTAGCCCGCAGGAAGAGGTGATGCTCAACCCAGTTCTTAGTGAAGTGGAAGGGGTATGGCCCGGAGTAGAACTCATGGGAACCCGAGGATAATATCCACGCCAAAGAGCTGATTGAAGCATTCTGGAAAAAAAACCCAGAACTGAGAGCCTGGTTGGGCATCCGGAGGCTGCCCCTTGGGGGGGAGGGGCAATGTTAGGAAAATGGATGTTCCACATCGTTTCTGGCTTCCTGTGCGCATTACTGTTTATATACTTAAAGAATTTCTTGGGATTCTTTTTACTCTCCTCCGCTATGTGTCTTTCATGTTCTATCTTAGCTGCTGTGATTGCACCTTTGCATTCTTTATTGCATGTTTTATAAATATGAAAATCTGACAAGGACCCCTCAGCCTTGTATTTTTTGAAGGCCTTCTCCTTTGCTTTTATGTGTGCCTTTACGTCGGAGTTAAGCCATCCCGGTCTTTGATTAGCTCTTTTAAATTTAATTTTCCGTTGGGATACACTGGCTAATACCTTTGTATAGTATGTTCTTGAAGCACTCCCATTTTTCCTCTGCATTTATTGTTCCTAGAATTTTATCCCAGCTAACATCTTCCAGCAAGGAGCGCAGTTTATGGAAGTTGGCTCTCTGAAAATTCAGCGTCTTTGTATTCCCCTTATGTTTCTTATTTGTGTAATTTATACTGAAACGAATTGTCCTGTGATCGCTATTTCCTAGATTGTCCCTTACTTCCATGTCTGTGATCAGGTCTGTGTTGTTAGTGATCAGAAGTTCTAATAATGCTTTTTCTCTTGCTGGTGCATTTACCATTCGACCCATGAAATTGTCGTGCAGGACATTTAGGAAATGGCGAGCCTTAGCTGAATGTGCAGTACCTTCCTCCCAGTCAATATCTGGATGATTAAAATCCCCCATTATAATGACACTTCCCATCCTAGCTGCTATTCCAAATTGCGATAGGAAGTCCGCCTCCCCCTCCTCCCTCTGATTAGGGGGCCTATAGCATATTTCCAGTGTTACTTTCCCCCTGGTATCCTCCCTTTGTAGCTCTACCCATAAGGCTTCAACTTCCTCCCCAGATCCACTAGTAATGTCATCTCTCACATTTATTTGTACGTCATTTTTTATATACAGGCATACCCCTCTCCCTTTTTTGGCCACCCTGTCCCTGCGATATAGGGAGTACCCCTGGATGGTAGTCAGCCAATCAAGAGAGCTGTTGAACCAAGTCTCCGAAATTCCCACAAAGTCTAATACCTCCTCCTACAGTAGCAACTCTAGTTATCCCATCTTGTCTTCCAGACTCCTGGCATTAGTGAACAAGCCACATAGTTTTTTCTGGACACTTACTGTTTCCTTGCTGGGTAATCCTCTTTTGCATATGGATATGCAAAATGCATAGGATATGCATAGGATTTGTTACACTACTCGCCTCCGATTTAAATTCTTTAGTCGGTCTATCACTCCTACCACCACTACCCCTTGAACTCTGTTCCATTGCTATTTCTAAGTCTAGACCCCCCCCGCTGCCTAGTTTAAAAGCCCCTCTAACTTTTCGGCCATCCTCATTCCCAGCCGGTCTGCACCTTCCCCATTTAGGTGCAGCCCATCCTTTCTATAGAGCTCGTAACTGATTGAGAAATTGGCCCAGTTCTCCAGGAACCCGAAACCCTCCTTTCTACACTTGGAAACAAGTGACATAAAATCAACTGTTTCCACCTGAATTCTGGGTTGGCCAGTGAATGGGGGATATACGGGTGCTGGTGCATCAGTGGTTGGTTACCAATCAGGGTTAGCATATGCAGCGGGAAGGGCATTATGGGCTTTGTCTCCTTGATGGCTGCGGGACATTACGTGTGCTAGCCACCGAACCAGCTTGAACTGCACTTATGGGATTCGCCACGTCACCAAGTGTTACTGCAGTGCTGGTTGTACGACCGAGATGTACTAGGCGGCTGGTGCTTGCCTGTTCACCAGAAGAATGAGCGGCACTAGTACTGACTCTGTGCTCCATACCTTAGTAGGGACCACAACTCCGTCGTCAGAACTATCTGTCAGGGTGCCAATGCTCTCTATGGGTCTGTACACTGAGCCTAAATCTGGCAGTGGAGCTTCCCCATCGCTATCATCTGTCATGCTCAGCAACGTGTAGGCCTCTTCACTAGTGTACGTCTGATTTGACATTTTGGCCTCTAAATTTATAGGTACACTATTATTATTATACAGGATTTATATAGCGCCAACAGTTTGCGCAGCGCTTTACAATATAAAGAGAGACATTACAGCAACAGTACAATTCAAAACAAGAGGGTTAGAGGGGCCCTGCTCCTGCGAGCTTACAATCTAAGGGGGGGGGGCTGATGAATCAAAAGGTAGGGACTCTGAGGGATGAACTGATGAGGGGAGTAGAAGATTCCGTTGTTAGCTGGAGGCAGGATAGGCCTCCATGCAGAGATGAGTTTTCAGGGATCGCCTAAAAGTGGACAGAGTAGGAGATAGGCGGATGGATTGGGGTAGAGAGTTCCAGAGGATGGGAGAAGCTCCGGAGAAGTCCTGGAGACGAGCATGGGAGGGGAAGACAAGGGAGATAGAGAGCAGAAGGTCTTGGGAGGAGCGAAGAGGACAGTTTGGGTGATATTGGAGATAAGATTGGTGATGTAGCTTGGGGCAGAATTGTAAATGGCTTTGTATGTCATGGTTAGGGTTTTGAATTTTATTCGCTAATGGGACTCACGCTAATGTGACTCACAGGCAAAAGAGCGCACCTGATTGTCAGAGCCTGCTTCAATCGCTACCAAAAATTTACTGTTAGTGTTTGCAGGGATTAGGTGTGACTCTGCAAATGCTGCAGTTATGTGTGATGATGTTTTTTAAGTGTCAGTGATCTATTTGATACTGCACTTGGGTGGGATGGGCTGGGAGGAGGGGCTGAATGCAGCTGCTAGCAGGTATCTGGGCTGATCCCGCTAATGCTGCGTTTTTTTTAGAACACTAAGGTACTGGGCATGCTAGTATAGATCTGATCAGATCACAGATATTGATCCATTCAGATACTATACCAGTAATGGACCTATCTAGTGTGTGTGTGTTAGAGTACCTGACGCTAATCTGACCCTGCTGGGGATTGACGTTGACCCTAATTGACTCTAAAACCTAACTGATGTCACCGCCGGGTGATCAGGGGTTAAAACCTATATAAGGTATATACAGCGGGTACCCTGACAAAAAAAAAAACAATCTAACCAGCGTCACCCGTGACACTAATACAGTGATCACTGGTGACAATGGGCAATTAAGGGGTGAAAACTTTTATTAGGGGGGGTTAAGAGGGGGGGCACCTATATTTACCCGGGCCTACCACTGCCTACCCTGAGGTACTTTAGTGTCACAAGTGACACAAGTACAGTGATCAGTGAAAAATCTGATCACTGCACTAAGTGACAGGAGTGAAGGGGTTAACTGGCGAGGCGATTAGGGGGTGATCAAGGGGTTAATTGTGTACCTACGTGTCCTGGTGTCAGTGTAGTATTGTGCAACTCACAGTAAAGCCTTGTACACAAGGTGCGACGGTCGTACGACCGGACATCCAAACTCGTATGTTGGCTGATGTGTTCGCATACGGACGTGCACTAAGCGATCGTACGACCAAGTCTAACGTAGTGACATGCTACGAGTGTATAAAAAGGAAGTTCAGATGAATGTGATTTGTGAATTAGGAACATAGGCTTACATGAACGGACACTTCCGGGCGCTCTTGACTTCTGAGCATGCGTGTTTTGCACGTACAGCTTTGTTGGCCCAACTTCTCTGTACACATGGTACAACAGTCGTACGACCGCTTGTTGTACAACAATAAGTTTTCTAGTCTGCTCATCCAGCTTCTGTTGTATGACCGTCGCACGTCGGCTGTTCTAATCGCGCGTACTAACGGTCGGATGATCGTACAACAAGATGTACAACCTTTTTTGTACAACCGTGTGTATGAGGCTTTAGATGTGCTCTCTCCCTCGCTGAAACAGAAAAGGGCTCCAGGAGGGGAGATGACATCACTTCCTCTGTCTGTATTTACATTACACAGGCAGAGCAGGCATTTCATTTGCCAGAACTGATCACCAGGTCTAGGCCAAAAATCATTGGCCTGGCCCTGGAGACTGGTCGGTTCTGGATCGAATCCGATCGCACAGGGCGATGTACGGATACGTTGATTCGCGCACAGCTGCCACAGGGCAGCAGTAAAAGTGCATGAGTCTGTCCGGATCTGGTTAAACACATTGCTGTGGGTGAAGGATTGTTGGTTATATATATAATTTTTTTTTTTTTGGTTGAACTATACGGACTTGTGTCTTTTTTTCAACCTGACTATGTTTATAGTTTAAATATAGATATTTGCACTGTTTAGCACAGAAAACGGTCATTTTATTTACTTTTTGGTCTCACTGCCTGTGATTAGCGCAGTGCAGGGTTCACTTCCTGGCATGTTCTGAACAAGCCCGAGACAATCCTTAGTTGGCAACACTGGTTGGGAACAATGCAGCTATACTGCACAGGCGATATTTTGGTAAAGGTAGACCATGAATTTAAATCCCAAAAAGAGCAAGTTAACCAGGTCCGTTTGTGTCCCGGCCCAAATGTAGGATCCAAGAGGTTCCACGGGGGTTGACGTGAACACCAACACATTACTGTTCCTTCCTATTATCACGCAAGCCATTCTTTTCGTATTGTTACTAGCATTTCATCATCACAACTTCTCAGGGTAGGCTGGACTAGTGGCAGAGGACTAGCGCCGTCACGTGGTCTTTTGATATCACGTGCTCTTTAGAAGCCGCGCCTTCTGCACAGACTCCCGCTTTGCTAAAGCTCCAAACATGGCTACCAATGATTATTACGGCTTCAGTAACGACGGATACCGCAGGTATTGTTCTAGCATAGCATCGGTAGTGGGAAGCGGAAAGGTTCGATAAATGAGCCGGCAAATGTCAGGAGCTGGAGGATTGTGTCCTATGTGTAAAATGGAGGGTTGGCACGCAGCAGCAGAGGAGTCCATGTCTTCTTCTTATGACGTGTTAGGAGATGGGCTCAGACCTTTTCTGCCTGAGTGCAGCTACTGGCGTTTGGGGTGCTAGTAATCTGAGTGCTGCTTGCTTTTGTTTAGCCATCTCTTGGTCTCCCAGGTGCTTGGAGAAGGAAGATGGGGCATATGGAAAAAGGGGAAATCAAATGTTATGTGCTCACTTTCCCAGTGTAATATTTGTGTGTGCATATACTATATCTCATACACACGCACACTTTTTGCTTAAGGGCCCATTTACATTGCAATCCCCACATTTAGTGTTCAGTGCATGTATGTGTGTGTGTGTGTGTGTGTGTATATATATATATATATATATCATTTACATTGCAATCCCCACATTTAGTGTTCAGTGCATGTATGTGTGTGTGTGTGTGTGTGTGTGTGTGTATATATATATATATATATATATATATATCTATCATTTACATTGCAATCCCCACATTTAGTGTGTGTATATAAAATATATATATATTATACTTTTTTTTTTTTTTTCTGAGTTGCATTTACTTAACCACTTCACCCTCAGCTCCGTAAATAGGTGGCGGCTACTTTGAGTGGATGGTACCGGGATATAGCCTGCAGGCTATATCGCGGTACCGGTTTGTAAGGCGGACGGTCGGCTATCTGGGGATTACAGCCGATCCTGCTTGGGAGCTGCTAGATCGTTATCCCCGGGGCGGGAGGGGACATCCTCCCCCTTTTCTCCGGCCTCCCGTCCCACCGGGAGACCGAAGCTATGATCTGGCGCTTCCGCCGGCTCAGAGGAGACCGGAAGGAAGCCGGAATCTGCTCTGATTGGGTCTCCTTTGGCAAATTTCGTAAAGCGACGTCATAACATTACTTCCGGTTTACTCACTGGCAAACGGCGCCGGTGTTAAAAAAAAAAAAAAAAAAAAAAAAAAAAAATTACAGTATTCTGAATCGCCGTTTTTGGCAATCTGAATACTGTGAAGTGCAAAGGAGGGATGGGGGGTCTTTTAGAACATATGAACACGGTGTTCAAACCACACATGTGAGGTATCGCCGCGATCGCCAGAGTGTGAGCAATAATTCTTATAAAAGCCCTCCTCTGCAACTCTAACCTAGTAACCGTTAAAAATTTTCAAAGCATCTCCTATGGAGATTTTTAAGTACCGGACTTTTTCGCCATTCCGCGAGTGCGCGCAATTTTCAACCGTAACATGTATGGTATCTATTTACTCAGCTTAACATCCTCTTTCACAATATACAAAAAAATTGGGCTAACTTTACTGTTTTATTTTTTTAACTCAAAAACGTTAATTTTTTCCCAAAAAATCACGCTTGAAAGACCGCTGCGCAAATACCGTGTGACAACGATCGCCATTTTATTCTCTAGGGTGTTTGAAAAAAATATATAATGTTTGGGGGTTGTAAGTAATTTTCTATAAAAACAAAAACCCGTTTTTAACTTCTAACCAACAAATGTAAAAATGGGCCCCCGGTTGGTAAGTGGTTAACCACTTCAGCCCCGGAAGGATTTACCCACTTCCTGTCCAGAGCACTTTTTGCGATTCGGCACTGCGCCGCTTTAACTGACAATTGTGCGGTTGTGCGACGCTGTACCCAAACAAAATTTGACGTCCTTTTTTTTCCCCCCACAAATAGAGCTTTCTTTTGGTGGTATTTGACCACCTCTGCAGTTTTTATTTTTTGTGCTATAAACAAATAGCGACAATTTTGAAAAAACATTTTTTTTTTGCAAGACTATCCTAAAAAAATATTAAACAAATATCGTGTTTTTTATTTTTGACGTCTCCACCAGTTTATGGTGGTTTTCTTTCGAGATAAACACCCCCCTTTTTTTTCCTGCAGTTTAAAACAAACCCATGTCGCAGCGTGTTGGCGTGTTAACAGTCAATTTCGCCGCGTCACGGCTTAGCGTTTTTCACGAGACCTGTCCTTCACCCATTTAGGAAGGCCCCGACTTCACCAATTGGTGAATGGTTGGCCCCCGGGTAAAAATGTAAACAACCAATCTTCAATTTTTGCCCAAAAACAAAAATATCTTTTAATGAATGTTGGGGGTTTGTAATATATAAAAAAAGTTTGTGGGATCTCTTATTTTACCGCTAGCAACAGTGTGCCATAAACGCGTCGCCAGAAAGTTCGCACTAAAAAACCCTTTTTTAATTGCAAAAACTCAATTTTTTTATTTTGTCATTTCAATCGGGTTAAAAAAACATATAACACTTTCTCCTACAATTCGACTCATTTATCTATG
>BLSH010228231.1:900023-911120 GCA_018402905.1 Glandirana rugosa | reverse complement strand
CTTTTTAAGACATAGGGTCTTTAACGTGAATGACACGACCGCAATCCGAGCTGAAAACATCTAAGTTTTAGGTTGGATTGCTAAGGTCCACTAACGCTCGAAACTGGTCTAAGAGGACGTCGGAAAGGGAGCTCCGACGTTTGTCTTCGTCCAGCAGATTCATCCCATAATAAAGATAAGGGACATCGGAGTTACCTCACTCACGGAGGCGGTATTGTAAACACTTATAAGGGCCCCGACTCCTATCCGACTTTCCTTCTCGAACCTTAACGTTCACCTCTTAGACGGAGTGTTTACAGGGAATAGAAATAATACCCTACTTAGACGACCTGCTTCTGTTTGCAGCCTCGAGGGAAAGGCTGCAGGAGAATCTGGTCAAAGCTCGCAATCACCTGGAATCGTTAGGTTGGATTTTGAATCTACAAAAGTCGAGCCTAACGCCAGCACAGTAAGTGCAATTTCTGGGATACAGAATTTTTCAGTACAGCAACAAATGTTCTTGCCAGAAGACCAGATGGAAAAGGTCTGGGCTGTAGTCACTATGTTAGACAAGTCAGAGGATGTCTATCAGTTATCATGTCCGCTCTAGGTGTCCTGACTTCAGAAATACCTGCCATACAGTGGGGGAAGCTTCATTTCGGACCTCTCCAGACTTGTCTTTTGCAGGTTTGGGATTACAGGCTAGACTCCCTGGAAAGGGAGGTAAAAATCCCCACCAAAGTGAAGAGAGCACTATGGTGGTGGAAAAAACAGTCGGTACTATCAAAAGGCCATCTATGGTCAATTACAACAGACACTTGGGGCTGGGGTGTCCATTGGGAAAAGAATCTAGCCCAGGGACAGTGGACTCTTTATGGCTCTGAGCTCCTTCTCCCAAGATATCCAAGGTTGCAATGTTCAAATCCTATCGGCCAATGCCACAGCCGTGGCATACATGAACATACAAGAAGCAAAGCCTAGCCAGGGAGATGCTGGAATGGGCAGAGAACCAGTTAATGTCCTTATCAGCAGTCCACCTAAAAGGGACATTGAACGAGGTAGCAGGCTTTCTATCCAGACAGACTGTTTGCGAAGACTGAGCGTTGAGTCAAGAAGTGTTTGCCTTAATCACAGAGAAATGGGGGAATCCCCAGGTAGATCTGTTTGTGTCCAGAGAAAATACAAAGCTGCCTTGATTCTACTCTCTTCACCGACAAGACGGAGCCATAGAAGTTAATGTTCTTGCACACCCATGGAATTTTCATTTGGGTTATACCTTCCCTCCCGTTCAGATGATTCCAAGAGTATTAAAAATACAGGAGGAGAAGGCCACAGTGACTAATCACCCCCTTTTGGCCAAGGAGGGCTTGGTTTTCCATGATACTCAGCTTAGCAGTAAAACCGTGGTTTGTATCTTCTGATCAGGAAGGAACTCCTGCGGCAGGGCCCAGTAAACGTTCCCGATGTGGCCAAGTTAGCACTAACTGCGTGGTATCTGAAAAGCCGTTGTTGAAAAAAGGTTTCTCAAAGGCATTAGTAACCACTCTGCTCTCCAGCAGAAAAGTTACAAGGGCTATTTATGCAAAGGCCTGGAAGATGTTTTGCTCATGGTGTCACTCAGAAGGAAGACCATTAGAAGGATTATCTTCTATTTTGGAATTTTTGCAGGCTGGCTCCAACAAGGGGTTAGCAATTAGTACCCTAAAGGTGCAGGTTGCAGCTTTGGGGGTCTTTTTGGAAAAATCTGCCTCAGGACCGCTAGTGATCAGATTTTTCAAAGCTCTGACCCGAGCCAGGCCAGTGAAAATAAGTCTATATCCCTAAAGGATTTTACGTTGAAGACCATTTTTCTGGTAGCCATTACTTTGGCTGGAAGAGTGAGTGAGCTCCATGCTCTCTCAGTAAGAGAGCCCTTTTTGTCTATATTTACAGATAGGGTTGTTCTCAGTACAGACCCAGAGTTTTTGCCAAAGGTGGCATCAGTTAAAAATCGTTCTCAAGACATTTTGCATACCTTCTATCCCACAGGAGGAAAAGAGAAAATGTTTCATAATCTAGACGTGAGAAGGACTCTTCTAAGCTACCTAGAGATAACCAGGAGTTTCAGACTCACTTTTTGTCCTCTTCACTGGTGCTCGAAAGGGCCACCAGGCTTCTAAAGGATCATTAGCCAGATGGCTCAGATTATCAATTCTAGAAGCATATTCCCAGATTAAATTATGCCTCCCAGAGGGGATCAGAGCCCATTCTACTAGAGCTCTAGCAACCACATGGGCAGAAAAGGAAGGAAGAGGAGCTACAATCTCTCGGTGCTGTCTTGAAAGACTCCTGGAAAACAAGTTATCGGTAAGTCTAACTTGAATTTTTGACGCCATCGATTTTGTAGTGATCTTGCCTGCCTGAATTTTTGCAGTATATTGGCTTTTTCGGCGTAGTTTAGATACCTGACAATGATGGGTCTCGGAGTGTATCATCCTGGAGCAGGGTTTCTCAACCAGGGTTCTGTGGATCCCTAGGGTTCCTCCAGAGGTTCCTAGGGGTTCCTTGAGCAATGGTCAATTTCTCTCTCTCTCAGATAAATTCCCAATGATGCCATTGATCTTTTTAGCTATCTGTAAGGGGGTAATTCTTCCCATTGACCACAAGTGTAAGGAGCATTCTTCCAATTGACCATCACACTATGTATCATGAGTTGTAGATTATTAATTTTTAGCAGGGGTTCCCCGAGACCTGAAAATTATTTCAAGGGTTCCTTGATGTTGAAAAGGTTAAGAGAGGCTGTTGGAGCATGGGAGCCCAAACTGTGTGCTCTTTCCACTGTGGCGGGTGCTTTTAGGCCTAGAGCTTCTGGGATGCGGCATGCGCAGAAGTCAGCCAGGCTTTTGGGCCTCTAGCGACTCTGGGACCCCCACAAAACACAATTATTGCATCTTGAACGGTTTTCTAGTTCTTCTAGTTTCTGGATAAGCTGATTTTTGTTTTTTCTGGAGCTTGTTCTGAGCCTTGCATCTGATATAGCTCGTCTTCTAAGTTGGAGATACGGTGTTCGGCTTCATTTAGTCTACCGGCGTGTTCCTTGAGTTCCCTTTTGATTAGAGCCATGCCAGCGCTTACTGCTCTTTCTACTGTAGCCTCTATTGTGGGTGTGAGGAGTGCCGCAACAGCCTGAGCGATGCCGGCAGTATAGTTTACTCTTCCGTTCACTGACAGACGCAGCCTTCTTATGACACGTGGGGTTATGCTCCTATTAATAGGAGTAGACTAGGCAAAAATAAAACAAAAGCATAGGTTGGCCCCTCCCAGGGGGCCGTCCTCACTTTAGCATATAATCCCCCTGCTCTGCATAGCACATCAGTTTTTAAATTGCCTAGTGCCAGGAGTAGACCTGGTTCCCTATGGGATCTGCGGTCTCCTGAAGATTTTTTTCTGATCAAGACTGCTATCAAGAAGCTGGCTGGTGGTATAGAGGATATCTAGAATCCAAAAACTTTCCCCAGTCTGGCCGACACTATGCGAGCTACCCTTAGCGGGGGTCCACCGCATAGCGCCCGTTCCGTGCGGGCGGCCAGTGGCTAAAACCCACTAGAGCTCAGTGACTGGTTTTGTTCCTGTCCAGCGGGCTGGCCAGCAGCATGCCTCTCTGGGGAGGTAAGTCTGCTCCGGTTGGCTAGCCGCTGAGCCCGTCGGATTGGTGAGTGGACCCCTCTTCCGTCCTAGGGGCGCGGAGAGTGGGCACCTGTTTGAACAGGCGGTGTTCAAGGAATGGCTGCGGCCACCAAATTCCTTTTGCTTTTCCTAAAAGCTTTGCTGTTCGCTACCCCTTTGAGAATAGCTTTACTAAGAGATGGGTTTCCCCAACGGTGGACCCCCCAGTGGCCCGTCTGAATAAGGCAACGACCATTCCCTTGGAGAGGTCTCCGTCTTTTAAGGAGGCGGCCGATTGCCGCACGGAGGCAGTGTCTAAGGCACTGTTCTGGTTGGCTGGGTCAGCCATGCGGCCGGCTCTAGCGGCTGCGATGGCGGCACAATCTCTTCACGAGCACGCTGCCGCACTGCACACTGGTTTAACTTGTGAGTGTGCACAGGCTGAGGTGCAGCGGGCACAACATTTGGAAGAGGGTCTTCGGTACATATGCCATGCTGCTTTGGACCTTCTTCCCATATTGTCAAAAGTGTCTGTTTTTGTAATTGTTATCAGGCGGGTGCTGTGGCCCCGCTCTTGGTCGGGCGACCAGGCTTAAAAGAAAGCTCTTGCAGATCTTCCCTTTCAGGGAGGGCGTCTGTTTGGCCCACAGTTGGATGAAATCATTAAGGATTTCACGGAAGGGAAGAGTACTTTCCTTCCAGAGCCAAATCGGCGGGATTTTCGCCGTAGGCAGGGCCCTGTTTCTTCAGGTCAGAAGCACCCGGCTCGGCGGATAAGGGCTTCAAGTCCGGTAAGGCTTCCGCTGGGCACAGTAAAAAGCCCTGGCAGCATAAGTCCGAAAAAGCGAAGGATGAATCAACCTCCGCATGATGGGTTGCCCCTGCCCGACTCACGGGTGAGGGCCGGTTGCTGGGGCTCGAAGACAGATGGACTGCCCGAGTCACCGATCGGTGGGTACTGGAGGTGGTGTCCTCCGGGTACAGGATAGAATTCATCTCTCTGCCCCCAGAAAGGTTCTTCCCTTTAAACCTGAGACTCCCTCAGGGGTGTCGAGAGGCACTTCTAGGCGCCGTTCGGGCGCTTGCCGAACAGGGGGTGATTGTACCGGTACCCATGGTGGAAAGATTTCTTGGGTTTTTTCTCAAACCTCTTTGTGGTGCCCAAAAAGGGCAGTGTCAGGCCAGTTCTGGACCTTAAGGCATTAAACCGATTCGTAAAGACGAAGAGATTCAGGATGGAGTCCATCCGCTTGGTCGTGGCCGCCCTGCACCAAGGGGAATTCATGGCGTCCCTGGATATCAGGGACGCATATCTCCATGTTCCAGTTTGTCACAGTCACCTGCATTTTCTACGCAAACAGTGGGGGACCTGCATTACCAGTTTGTGGCACTTCCCTTGGGGTTGGCTTCATCTCCCCGAGTGTTCACCAAGGTGGTGGCCCTGTTGCTGGCACTGCTGAGACGGAGAGGTATCGCGGTAATAGCATACCTCGACGATTTACTCCTGAGAGCATTCTGCTGCAGCTCTGGAGGAGAACGTGACAATTACGGTGTCCACGTTAGAGGAGTTTGGTTGGCTAATCAACCTGCAGAAGTCATCGTTGACTCCATCCTACTGGCTGGAATACCTGGGTCTGATTCTGGACACGGTGCAGGCAAGGGTGTTTTTACCACCAAACAAGCTCCTGACACTTCAGGCAGCAGTGCAAACCCTGTTCTCACGCCAGTGGTCTTCCTTACGGTTCTGTATGCGAGTGTTGGGGCTCATGGTGTCGACTTTCGAAGCGATACCTTATGCCCAGAGTCACGCTTGGCTCCTGCAGAAGGCGATTTTGTCACAATGGGACAAATCTCCCCTATCCCTAGACAGACTGATCAGGTTGGATCATCAGTCCCGAGGATCCTTGATTTGGTGGATTCGGGCTCCGGCCCTAAAGTTGGAAAAATGTTTTCTCCCCCTCAATTGGTCGATCGTAACGATGGATGCCAGCCTATCGGGCTGGGTAGGGGTCCTGGGTCAGTTCTCTGCCCAGGGTCATTGGTCAGTGTGGGAAGCTTGTCTTCCAATAAATGTACTGGAACTGAGAGCGATCAGACTTTGTCTGTCCCCCGTTGGTCAGAATGGCTGTGAGGCCTCCCTGTCCGGGTTCAGTCAGACAATGCCACGGCTGTGGCATATGTGAACCATCAGGGCGGAACAAGAAGCTCGGCAGCAGCCGCGGAGGCAGCTCTGATCCTCCGGTGGGCAGAACTTCACGTGCCAGCTCTCTGCAATCTACATCCCAGGTGTGGAAAATTGGCAGGCGGACTTTCTCAGCCGCCGGACTCTGGATCAAGGGAAGTGGTCCCTAAATCCAGAAGTGTTCTGCCAGATTTGCCTCAAGTGGGGCACGCCAGAGGTGGACCTCATGGCCTCCAGATTCAATCACAAGTTACAGACCTTTGTGTGCAGAACAAAAGATCCGTTGGCGGTCGTCTCAGACGCACTGGTAGCGCCCTGGGGTCTGTATCGACTACTGTACATCTTTCCTCCTCTAAAGCTTCTACCGAGGGTTCTGCGCAGGATAGCAGAGGGAATCCCGACAATCCTGGTAGCTCCTGATTGGTCTCGGCGTCCTTGGTACGCTGACGTAGTACGGATGGTGATAGATGTTCTGTGGCGTCTTCCACTTCGCGAAGACCTACTGTTTTAGGGGCCCATCTTGACGGCTTGGCTATTGAGTCCCAGGTGTTGAGGGATAGGGGTGACTCGGACTCCGTGATCCCTACTATGATTGAAGCACGTAAGTACCTCACGTAAGATTTATCATAGGACCTGGAAGGCCTCTATTACTTGGTGCGAGGCAGGGGGTTGGAACCCCCACTCTTAGTGTCCAGAGTACTGACTTTTTTGCAGCAAGGACTGGACAAGAACCTGGCGTTAAGTACGCTTAAGGGTCAGATTTCGGCCCTGGCAGTCCTTTTTCAACGGCCCTTGGCTTCTCATTCAGTGATTCGTACATTTGTACAGGGTGTACATCATGTGGCTCCTCGGATATGGTCGCCTCTGGCACCATGGGATTTGAATCTGGTGCTTTCTGTGCTGCAGAAACCACCATATGAAAAGATTAGGGACATTCCCTTACGACACTTGTCGCAGAAAGTGGCTTTTCTGGTGGCTGTCACATCCGCTAGGCGGGTGTCTGAGTTGGCAGCATTATCCTGCAAGTCGCCTTACTTGGTCCTTCATAAGGACAAGGCAGTTTTGCGACCTTCCCCTTCGTTTTTTCCTAAGGTTGTTTCTTTTCATTTAAATGAGGATATTGTTCTTCCCTCATTGTGCCCACACCCGTCGCATCCCAAAGAAGTTGAACTGCATTCTTTGGATGTGGTGAGAGCTTTGCGGGTGTATTTGTTTTTTACAGCTTCTTTTCGGAAGTCTGATTCTTTATTTGTGCTGACGGAAGGGTCGCACAAAGGCATGACGGCCTCGTCGGGTACCATTTCTCATTGGATAAGGAAGACCAGGTTTCCCCGTTTCCAGTCACGGCTCATTCCACCAGGGAAGTTAGTACTTCCTGGGCGTTTAGACACCAGGCCTCGGTGTCTCAGGTGTGCAAAGCGGCTACTTGGGCCTCAGTGCACACGTTTACTAAGTTTTACAAAATTGATGTTTCAGCATCTTCGGATGCTGCTTTTGGCCGCAAAGTATTACAAGCAGCAGTGTAGGTGCGATTAGCGCCGCCTGAGGGGGCTTTTTCTGTTGGGTACAGTTGTTATAGTTTGCCCACCCTTCTTGATTGGCACAGCTTTGGGACGTCCCCACGTGTCATAAGAAGGCTGCGTCTGTCAGTGAACGGAAGAGTAAAAAAGATTTTATAACTTACCGTAAAATCCTTTTCTCTGAGTTCACTGACAGACGCAGTACCCACCCCTCTGTTTTGCGTTTGTACGGCTTGTTACGAACTGATATGCTATGCAGAGCAAGGGGATTATATGCGAAGGTGAGAATGGCCCCCTGGGAGGGGCCAACCTATGCTTTTTATTTTTTCTCGTCTACTCCTAGTAATATGAGCATAACCCCACGTGTCATAAGAAGGCTGCGTCTGTCAGTGAACTCAGAGAAAAGGATTTTACGTTAAGTTATAATATCCCTTTATCGCCTTTGTCCTGGAGGGGGGTGGCAGGAGTCATTCCTACCTCCATGTGCGATCCCTCTAGTGCAGGGGTAGGGAACCTGTGGCTCTCCAGCTGCCGTAGAACTACATTTCCCATGAGGCATTGCAAGGCTGATGGATACAATTACTCCCAGAAGCATGATGGGAAATGTAGTTCTACAACAGCTGGAGAGCCGTACCCCTGTGCTAGTGTCTCAGATGGGAGGGCTGGGAGCGCGCCCATGCAGGCCGGAGCCGCGGCTGTGTAGGCCAGAGCTGCGGCCTTTATTTCTGGTGTGGTGGGTCACGCTCACAGCACGAGGGAAGGCTGGGGACGACCGATTGGATGTCTGGGCGGCTTAGTATGCTGGTTTTTAGCCGGTCAGCTATGCTGACACGCAGCTGCTCCATGCTACGCCCGGGACCGGAAGTGAAATATGGTCTTAAGCGTGAGACATTTTTAAAGAGGCTTCATCTGCTGGTTCAAAAGGACTCTTTGCCAGAGATTGTAGAATGGCTAAGTCCCATTTTGGAAAGGTTTTGATTGATACTGGTCGATTTCTAGACATGGCTCTAAAGAACCTAACCACTAGACATTCTGCGGCTATCAGTCTCTCCAGGAAGACTGCCAGTGCCGCCACTTGTTCTTTTAGGGTATGAACTGCTAGTCTTTTCTCGGCCCCCTGTTAGCAAAAACTCTAGTACTGACAGGAGCTCTCTTGGTTCTTAGCTGAAGTGCACCATGAGTTGTAGACTTTCCAGACTTTAGAGTATATGGTCCTAGTGACTCTTTCTGCTTGATAACAAAGTTGAGATTAACTGTTCTGAGAAACCCTTACTCCTTAGAAGCTGCTCTTCACATATCAAGCTGCAAGGGACAGCTTGGCTGCTTCTGGGTGATTTTACTGGACCCTGGCTTAGCAGGTTCTGACTGATCGGTACATGCCAACACTGTTTGGCTGCCATGCTTAGAATGTTTGAGAACCATCTTTTTGGCCAATACGGGGCAATCAGAATGACTCCTACTCCTTTTTTGGATCTTCCTTAGTTACCACCTGTACAGAGGCTATGCTATATTCCCAGGGAATCTGGATAAAGATAGGCCATTATCTCCCCTTGAAGCCCTATGAGACTACATCTATGCACTTGTAGGATGTATGACGGGTAATGCATGACAGGTGCCTTGACACTTTTTATCTGACAACGTTGTCGTGTCAGTGGTGTGGTGCTGGTGTCTTGTTCATATATGTATTTTTGCTAAATTGATATTTGTACTGAGTATTAATAAATTTTGTATTGGCCTGTATATGTTTCCTTTTGTGGCTATTTCCCATTGGCTCATTTTGTGGCTCTTGACTTCTGGTTGTCCCCACATCCTTGAAATCATCACAAAGACCTCTGGATCCAAAGACCATTCTGTTTCGCTGATGGGATTTCTGCTTAGAAAATCCGCTACCCTGTTTAGGGTTCCCTTTTTAGGTGGAATGCTAAGGATAGCAAATCCCTTTCAGCTCTGACCAGAATTTCCTCTGCCAACAGCTGCAAGTGCTTGCTTCTTTTTCCACCCTGACTGTTAATATAAGCCACTGCCGTGGCATTGTCTGTCAAAATGTGAACGTGATGAGCCTTGAGCTCCTGAGCAAATACTGTCAGTGCTAAAGCTATTGCTTTTAGTTCTCTCCCATTTGACAATCTCATTGATTCCCTTTTTGACCAAGTCCCCTGGGTGAAAGTTTCCCCTAGATGGGCCCCCCATCCCCAGGAGCTGGTATCTGTGGTTAGTCTTTTCTCGATCGGAAAGGCCCATAATAGACCCTGGTTCAGGACCTCCACCACCACAGAGACCTCTTTACTTTGGTGGGAATTCTTACTTCTATGTCCAGGGATCTTTGACTGTGATCCCATGAACTCAGGAGAAACGTCTGTAGCTTTCTGAAGTGAAGCCTTGCCCACTGTATTGCTGGCATAGTAGAGGTTAGGACCCCCAAGGCAGACATCACTTTCCTTATTGACAATTTGATGGTTGTCCTGTAACATGGCCACCGTGTTCAATACCTTGTCCCTCTTTTCTGGTGGGAGATAAATCTTTTGATCCAACTGAGTTGATCTGGTATCCCAGAAACTGCACCACCTGTGAAGGTTCCAGAGATGACTTCTGGATGTTCACGATCCACCCCAGTGATTCTAGATGGCATTGAACGCTGCTTAATCGTCCTGTAATCTTTCTCTTGAATTTGCAAAAAAGAGAAGATTGTCTAAATAGGGAATAACTGCAATCCCCAGACGAAGTGGAAAGAAGGCTTCTGCCATTACCTTGGTAAATATCCGAGGGGCGGATGACAGCCCGAATGGTAAGGCCTTGAACTGCAGGTGATGGATCTGATCCCCCATTTTCACCGCCATGCTGAGAAACTTCTGAGACTGGGGTGAAATGGAAATATGCAGGTATGCATCTCTTAAATCTATCGACCCCATAAAACACTCTGGGGTCAATAGATTCCTGACTGATAAAAAGCGAGTGCATTCTAAACTTTCTGTATTTCAGTGGCTTTAAGTTGAGAATTAGTCTGAATTTTCCTAATGGTTTCCTCACCAGGAAAACAGAGTACAATCCCTGATGTCTCTCTTCTGGTGGCACTTGGATCACTACACTCTGCCGCATCTGTTCTTCTATTAAGGACTCCCTTTAAAGATTTGGAGGAAGGTGTTTCCTGTAGTCCAGTGGGAGGGGGTCACCATCTCTCAGGTGCTGTCCTGAAAGATGCTTTGGGGAAAAAAAGGGTCTGTGCTAGAGGAAACACACTCACACTCGCACACTCTCTCTCACTCTCTCCTTATACTTACCAGAGATGTCCACAGGAGCAGCAGGTCTCTCCCTCCTCACAGGGCAGATTGATAGCAGCTGGAGAAATTGGCTCCCACTGCTGTCAACCAAATTATATGATAGGATGGGGCCGAGCAGCCCTGTTTGTGTCTATAGAAAGTGGCTTTCTATGGGGGGACTCATGAAGAGGGGTCCTGAAAAGAAGAGGATCAGGGCTGCTGCTCTGTGCAATACAATTGCACGAGTAGGTAAGTGCAACATGTTTTTTTTTTTATTTTTTTTATTTGATTTAACCACTTCTCTTTAGGAGGACGTACTATGACGTCCTGCCTTTGAGAAGTGATATCTGAATGGTGCCTGCAGCTGCAGGCACCATTCAGGTACCGTTTTTTTTTGCATTTTTGCCATGGACTTACCACGGACGTCGACGTCCGTGGTAAGTCTATAGTGAAGAGTTTCCGTCCTGCAGTATCATGCAGGAGGATTTCTCTTCACCAATTTAGTTTATTTTTT
>BLSH010228231.1:846646-882070 GCA_018402905.1 Glandirana rugosa | reverse complement strand
TAGACAATGCCCACCCTATGGGCGAGGCGGGCTGACCTACCCATTCATGCCAGGGGGGAGGGAGTAACAAGGGACCTGCTTGTTGCAGGTCCCTTACGTTTCGTTGGAGGGACCCCCCCCCCCCAGGTCCAGTCGCCTCTGGCGCCATGGGACCTCCATTTGCTCCTCTTGGTTCTTTAGAAGCCGCCCTTTTGAAAATATCAGGGAAATATCTCTGCAATTGCTTTCGCAAAAGGTGGCTTTCCTGGTAGCTATCTCATCCGCTCAGCGCGTGTCTGAGTTGGCGGCTCTATCATGTAGGCCTCCATATCTGGTCCTGCACAAAGATAAGGTGGTTCTGCGGCTATCACCTTCTTTTCTCTCGAAGGTGGTGTCATTTTTCCATATCAATGAGGACATTCTCCTTCCTTAATTATGCCCGTGCCCATCTCACCCTAGGGAGGTTGCTTTGCATTCCCTGGACGTTGTTCGTCCAGGGAACAATGAGGGAGGGGGGACCGTACTTACCCATCCAGTCGGGCGGAGCGGGTATCCCACCCGTAACAGATCTGCCTCACCCGTCAAGCCGGGACGAGCTGTCGGCCAGGGTAACCTTGTTACACGGACTCAGAAGCCTGGTCATATGCGCACCGGCAGGACGTTTAACCCGCAGGGCCACCCCGTCCGGTCCGGGGCCAGTCGCGGCCGACCCAGCGCGGAGCTAAGGTCTGCGCGCGCTCGATGGCCGGCTGGGGAGACTACCTGGATCTAAAACCCAGCCTGCCGCCCAGCACGGCTGCTTGATTGCAGTCTTCATCTGTTAGGCTGTCCTCCAGTACAGCCGAAGTGGACCCAGGAGGGTTATCTGCCAGTGGGGACTGCTCCCTGGGAGGGGTTGTGTCTGTCTGTCTGTTTTTTGCTGTTAGAACTGCCTTTTCTGCCTAGTCACTCCTGAAGAGAGGGCAGTATAACCCACGAAGCTGCTGTGCCCGTCAATGAACTCAAAGAAAGGGATTTTACAGTAAGTAAAAAATCAATTTTTTTTCAGCACCGCACTGATTTGCAAAAGTAGTTCCTTAACTGCTTTTGCCAATTTCAGGTGCAACTTCAATAGACAACTGTGCATAAAGCCACACAGAAGTCTATCAAGCAGCACCGGAATTCACGCTGACCTTGCTACTTTGAAATCACGCTAGTTTAAGCGAAGTAGCAGCGATTTCAAAATGGCGTCAATGTGAACCCAGGGCTCATCGGAGATAGTGAGGGGAGAGGGGGATCATTTATTTTGACAGAACGCTACTCGCCATGGCGACTTGGCACCTGGGGTTTGTCGAGCCCTAGACTAACATATATTTCCTTTAAGAAATACCATAGGTCCACATTCCAGTGATGGTTTAGGGTTCTTTCACACTGGTGTCATCAGTTCAGTCATGATTTTTTGCTAGGAAAAAACTGAAAATGGATTTAGTTTACGCATCCGTCTTCAGTTTAGTGCAGTTTACATCAGTTTGCTCTTCAGTTCAGCTCTCATCAGTTCACGTCAGTCTACATCCGTTTTTTTGTTTAGTTGTTGCAGAAAACCGTCATAGGTGTCAAAATATTTCTTGCCTAAAAATGAACATAGAACGAACGTAAGTGAATAGTCGTCCGTTTACATCTGTAATCCCATAGAGATGCATTGCTCTCTGCTTTTCATCCAAAAATAGATGGATGAAAATGGTGGTTAAGGGCGGAGGGCGGAAGTGACGTTTGACGTTGCTCCCGTCCTCCAAGGGCATTGTTGAGTAATGGCTATCATGCCCTCAGTTAACTTCCTGCCCAACAGGGGAAAACATTGGATCGCCTTCGCTGCTACCGACGGATCTGGTAAGCAGTGGAGATGATCGGGATGTGGGGACGTCTCCTGCTGAAGATAAGTGATCTTGAGGCAAACCTGCCACTGAGACCACTTTTATCTGAAAGCGGACCGCCTGCCGCTAAAAAGAATACCGGGGTTATGGCAGCTACAAAAGCTGAATGGGTAAACAAAGTCACCTGTAGTCTGTGAGGTGTTTCTCAAAGTATTTTCTGTTCATTCGCTGAAGTGCTCCCACTTAAGAATGGGGGTGAGTGCATTCCATCTATCTAATCAGAGGCAATAAAGGTTAGCTGGCTAAACAGAGCAAAATTCTCACTTCTGAAACAGACTAACAAGAGGGCAATAAAGATAACCAGCCATAATTTGGGGTAAGACTAGGGAGAAAATAAAGCATTGCAATGTGGACAGGTCTACAGATGGTTAAGCAAAAATAACATATCTGCATCCGTTTTACAATATAGGCATTGTGATGACATTAACCATACACTTAAGTCCGTCAATACTATAGAAATGTTGTTTACATATTTTGCAACATTAATTTCGTCAAATCAGTTTACATACTTGTTTTTTAATTGCAGTTCATACACGGAATCCACCTATTCCCGTACTACATCAACAGCCAGTTACCCTGGCAGAAACATGCAGAGTTATTCATATACTGGAGATATTCAATATCCCAAAGGATCTCAGAATACCCAGCAAGTAGATTATGGGGGTCATCAGAACTACATGGAAATGAATCCCAGTTATGGAGCACGGAAAGACAATCGAACACAACAGTCAGCATTCAATTATGGCTATCAGGTGTGTATTTAAAAAGTATTTAATGCTGTATCTCTTAAGGCCTAAAGTGGATGTAAATCCTCACATATACCCAGTGAAGTGAACAGCCTCAGATGATACACAGGGATGAAACCAATCTCCCTATATAAGTTTTACATGTACAGTATCTCACAAAAGTGAGTACACCCCTCACATTTTTGTAAATATTTTATTATAACTTTTCATGTGACAACATTGATTAAATTACGCTTTGCTACAATGTAAAGTAGTTGGTGTACAGCTTGTGTAACAGTGTGAATTTGCTGTCCCCTCAAAATAACTCCACACGCGGCCATTAATGTCTAAACCGCTGGCAGCAAAAGTGAGTGCCAACGGATACACTTAAGTGCTTGAGACAGCCATATAGTAATGAGCTGATGATAATCTTGAAGGAATGGAAACCAAGGAGTAAACACAAGTAAATTTATTCTAGGTTAAGAGCATCACACCTTAAAAGCATTTAAAAACAAATTACAATAAAAACTGTCCTCAACTTTGTGGACTGAAGAATGAACAATACGCATTAAGAAATGGCTGAGGTAAAAAGCCTGTGGGGTCTGCACTATGAGCAGCCAAAGGGGTGCCCAAACCGACCAGGAGTTAAGAACAATGTGTGTGATGGCAAAACAGAAGGTGGTAAGGTCGGCTGTGAAGACCCTGCTGTAGTGCAAGGCTGTGATGTGGTGGCCGGAGCCGGAGGTCTTACCCATTGAGACGTGGGGGGTGATGGCCGGGAAGTGCCGTTGCCTGATGTGCTGGTTTGGGGAAGGGGAGCAGGGGCTGTCGTGCTCCTCCCCTCCTAGGTTATTGTGTGGTCGCGCCTGGCCTGCAAGTGAAGGGTAACTGGGTTGGAGTGCAATGAGTCGGCGAGCTCCTCGTCCGCTCGCTCGTGGAGTAGGCAGTGAGCACACGCCGTGGCTGGAGCCGGCTGGTCACGTGCAGATGACGTGTGACTTGCGTCACTAGCGGCAATCTCCCTGGTTGGAATGGCTGGAATGCGGTCGGCCCGACCTGCTGCAACACGGGAAGATCACGGGGGAGGAAGGTCCTGTCACAGTGACGACATGTTTCGTGCAATAGCGCTTTGTAAAGTCCTGTGACAGGTGGGAGTTGGGGGGGTATATATGAGGAAATGAGTGGGTGTAATTGGCAAAAATCTTTAACCCTTTGTTGTGTGGATACCTGATTGAAACTACGGCACAGATGCCGTCCAAACAGGGTGACCACAATTCTCGCCCAAAAAGATAAAGTATTGGACATGTAACGTACTACCCAACTATTTGTGTAATGTAATAAAAGGACTAGAAGATGTACTGGCAGAGTGGAAACATGGCTCCAGATTCCTATGGAGTGCAATAACTGAGAAAACCCATGCGGTATTGTATGAGCAAGCACTTGGTGAAAAAATGATGATCAACGTAAGGGAACAATAACAGAGAAAAAAAAAAAAACTTTTGAACTCACAGTTGGTGAATTAAATGAGATGATTGGTTTTGATCTCTTCCTTCAATCCATGGGGCGCAAGAGTATTTAATTTGAAAATCCAGAATGCTACCTTCTTGCACAGTAATGCAAATTTATCATTGAATGTTAGGGACCTGTCTGCAGTTTTTTTCAATCACCATGACCTCCAAGCATCTGAAGTCATGGTTATGGTGGATAAGGAAATGGCGAGGTACACTCTGTTGGTCGTCGCCTTTGTGTATTAGTCTTCTGTGTTCCCCCTATCCTTTTGCGGAGAGGGCGAATGGTTCGACCAATATAGAGTAAGTTGCAGGGGCATTTTAGGAAATAAATTACGAAGTCTGAGGAGCATGTAATAAATTGTCTGATGTGGAACTCATGACCTTTGGAATCGCACACAATGGTCTTTCCATGTGTTATAAACGGACATGTCAGACTGGCTCGTTTCCACTGACTCGACACTGAAAAATACCCGTTCTATTGTCAAGAGAAGAGCATATATTTCCAGATCTGGTGTCACCAGTCGGTTTTACCTTACTTGGGGCCAGGATGTTTTTTAAGGTTTTGGCTTTCCTGAAGGTGATTTTTGGGGCGTCAGGTATTAGTTCCTTGAGTTTTGCATCCAATTTCAGGATCTTCCAGTGGTTGCGGATTATTGGTTTTGATCATTAAATCCGGTGATGAATCTAATGCCAGGTTGACCTTGGTTTCTGTGTTTTAACTGGTGCTGTTTCCTGGGTCAGGTGTTTCTTAAAGGCTTCCTCTATGAGGGATTTCGGGAACCCTTTTTCCAAGAATTTGGTGGTCAGCAGTTTACCCTGGTCCATGTAGTCTTGTTTGGTGCAATTACGTCTTATCCGTCTGAATTAGCCACCTGGAATGTTTCTCAGCCAAAACAGATGGTGGCAGCTGGTATAGTGGAGGTATGGGTTGCCACTCGTGGGTTTACAGAAATTGGAAGAGATTATTATGTTATCCTCATGGGATAGCTCCAAATCCAAAAAAATGTATTTAGTTCCATCGATCACGTGGGTGAAACTAAGGCCCAATTTATTGTTGCAATGTGCGACAAAGGAAGTAAATTCGTCAACTGTACCACTCCAGATAATCAAAATGTCAATGTAACGACCATAATATACCAGATGTTGGGCAAAGGGGTTGTTACTCCAGATTGATTGTTCCTCCCAGTAGGCCATGGTGAGGTTGGCGTAACATGGCGCGAAATTTGCTCCCATTGCTGTCCTTTGTAATTGTAAATAGAATTGATCCAGGAATGTGAAAAGCAAAATTAGCAAAAGTGAGTACACCCTTAAGTGAAAATGTCCAAATTGGGCGCAGTGTGTCAATAATTTGTGTGGCCACCATTATTTTCCAGCACTGTCTTAATGTAGTTCACCAGAGCTTCATAGGTTGCCACCAGAGTCCCCTTCCACTCCTCCATGAGGACATCACAGAGCTGGTGGATGTTAGAGACTTTGCCCTTCCACCTTCCATTTGAGGGTGCCCCACAGATGCTAAATTGGGTTTAGGTCTGGAGGCATGCTTCGCCAGTCTATCACCTTTACCCTCAGCTTCTTTAACAAGGCAGTGGTCACCTTGGAGGTGTGTTTTGGGGTCCTTATCCTGTTGGAATACTGCCCTGTGGCCCAGTCTCCGAAGGGAGGGGATCATGCTCTGCTTCAGTATGTCACATTACATGTTGGCATTCACGGTTCCCTCAATGAACTGTAGTTTTCCAGTGCCAGCATCACTCATGCGGCCCCAGACCATGACTCTCCCACCACCATGCTTGACCGTAGGCAAGACACACTTGTCTTTGTACTCCTCACCTGGTTGCCGCCCCACACGCTTGACACCATCTGAACCTAATAAGTTTATCTTGGTCTCATCAGACCACAGGACATGGTTCCAGTAATCCATGTCCTTAGTCTGCTTGTCTTCAGCAGACTTTTTGCAGGCTTTCTTGTGCATCATCTTTAGGAGAAGCTTCCTTTTGGGACGATAGGCAATGCAGACCAATTTGATGCAGTGTGTGGCATATGGTCTGAGCACTGAAAGGCTGACCCCCCCACCCCTTCAACCTCTGCAGCAATGCTGGCAGCACTCATACGTCTATTTCCCAAAGACAACCTCTGGATGTGATGCTGAACATGTGCACTCAACTTCTTTGGTCGACCATGGCGAGACCTGTTCTGAGTGGAACCTGTCCTGTTAAACTGCTGTATAGACCTGGCCTCTGTTCTGCAGCTCGGTTTCAGGGTCTTGACAATCTTATTATAGCCTAGGTCATCTTTATGTAGAGCAACAATTCTTTTTTTCAGAGCCTCAGAGTTCTTTACTATGAGGTGCCATGTTGAACTTCCAGTGACCAGTATGAGAGCGTGAGAACGATAACACCAAATTTAACACACCTGCTCCCCATTCACACCTGAGATCTAGTAACAATAACAAGTCACATGACACCGAGGAGGGAAAATGGCTAATTGGGCCCGATTTGGAAATTTTCACTTAGGGCTGTACTCCCTTTTGTTGCCAGTGGTTTAGACATTAATGGCTGTGTGTTATTTTGAGGGGACAGCAAATTTACACTGTTACACAAGCTGTATACTCACTACTTTACATTGTAGCAAAGTGTAATTTCTTCAGTTTTGTCACATGAAAAGATATAATATATTTACAAAAACATGAGGGGGTGCACTCACTTTTGTGAGATACTATATACAGTATCTGCAGTCTTCAACTGTGTATACCCTTTAGAAAGTGCTCAAATTTTCTCTTCCTGTTTAAAACTGCAGCAAAGCCTTTGCACATAGCCAAGACAGCTGATTGGAGGAAAGGCACACTCCCCCTCTCCTCATAGGTAGACTCTCAGCCCCGTTCGTTGTATTGTTCAGGGCTCTGCTAATCTATTTATAGCAACCTCCCCAACACAAAACTCAGACTGCTGTTCTCATATGTGACGGAGAGCTTATCTGGCTGATAAGAACGCAGCAAGAGATGGCTACAGGGCACAGGGCTTTGGAGAGAGAGAGATAACAAAACACTGCAGATCTATGTGCCCAGCCCAAATTTCATGAATCTGATTTACATCCACTTTAAAATATATATATATATATATATATATATATATATATATATATATATATATATATAATATTATATTTTTTTATTGTGGCGTTATGAATGAAAGGCAAATTGATCGTTTATGGATGTGATGTTTCACCTTGCATGCGTTCACTTGCAGGAAACTAAGGTGGAATCCGGTCCGGGTATTACCAGCCACCTTCGCAGGGTGGATTCCGGACCAGATTTTGCGGTCCACTTGTGTCCATCAAGAGGTGGCATAAAGGAAGCAGGTCTGGATCAGATTACTGCTCTGGCCTGGGATTCAGGAGCCATCAGACCTTAGAGGGCTGATGAACTGAACTTTTCCTTGTGACTGAAACAAAAGGTTTGCACTGACAGCCCGCACTCCACAAGCCGATCTCTGCACACTCCTTCCTGCCCATTAGATGGGGTAAGTGCGGGGGGGATGTCTGTCAGTGCCCTATCTGTATACCCCTATGTGGGGCTCTGTATACCCCTATCTGGGACTCTATACCAGAGCTCGACAATTCCCAGTCGCCATGGCTACCAAAAATTGCGTCCTGGCGAGCAGCAGCCGTCCCCTCACTATCTAACCACATCTCTGAGCCGTTCTCTGCCTCAGCTGACAGCTGTTAAAGGAAAAAAAACAAAAAAACGGGCAGTCTGCCAGCACCGTTGATAACTATAAACACAGAAGATACAACACATACAATGTATCTTTTTCCCTTGTTTTAGATCAAAGGAATTTTACTCCGTCTCTAGCTAAGTGAAGTTTAACCACTTACAGACTAAACCTTTTCTGACATTTGTTGCTTACAAGTTAAAAAAAACTGTATTTTCTGCTAGAAAATGACTTGGAAGTTCCAAACATTATATATTTTTGTTTTAGCAGAGACCCTGGAGAATAAAATGGTGGTTGTTGAAATATTTCATGTCACACAGTATTTGCACAGCGGTCTTTCAAATGAATTTTTGTTTTTGGAAAAAATACACTTTTAATGATTTAAAAAAAAAAAAAAAGTAAACCATAAAGTTAGCCCATTTTTTATTTTTTTTTGTATTATGTGAAAGATGTTACGCCGCAAGAATTGTGATCTTTATTCTAAGCAACAAAATTACAAAATTGTGATAAAGCCCTGTGTACCATTACCACTCTTTGTGCAGCTGGGCTCCAGTATTTCATGGTGACCGGAAACCCACAAGATCAATGAATAGTCACCGTGGGGGACACGCGTGTAGGCAGGAAGTGGCTGCAAAGAGGCAGAAGATCAGCAGCACTGGAATACTACTTTTTTTTTTTTTTTGTATTTTCTTTTAAAGTGTCCCTTTGTGTTCATTTAGATGTGCACTAGAGACATGTTTTTGCCACCCTTAAACTGCATTAGGCAGCAGATGGGGGCATTTTACATGCCACAGTCACGATACATTCAGCATATTAAAAAGTTTCCCCCTATAACAGGTTTTTAGTGTCACTCTTTCTGGACAGCCTATAACCCTGATGTAACGGTGGAGTTATTGACTGGCTAATCTGCTTTAAGTTAGGGGGCGCGCAAATTACTTGCCTTACTCGGGGCGCTGACATCCCACACTATGCTAAAAAAAAGTGGCTCCTAACTTTTTTAGCTGGCTCCTAGATTCAAAGCAAATTTGTCAAGCCCTTCTGTATACGCCTATCTGGGATGCTGTATACCCCTACCTGGGGATGCTGTATACCCCTACCTGGGGATGCTGGGCTGTATACACCTGACACAAGGGGTGGAAACTATAAGGGGCATAGTTAATGAGAAGTGGGAGGGGTCAAAAAGGAAGGGCGGGGTCTGCCCCCATCCTAAAATTTCAGCAGCCGCCACTGCCTCCGACACTTAATTGGACAAGAGGCTATCTGTCAACACCCCTTTGATCCCACAGAAAAGAGAGATGCCAAGTAGAGTGGACAGTTCTCCCTTTACCATCAAACCAGGAACATCTGCAAGTTGAGAACCATTTTGACTCGTCAACTAAACACTGTTCTACTCAGACATTGATAGCAAGTATCTTTCTTCCTTAAATTCTCACATTGTTGCTGTATATTGTCTTTATTGCTTTGAATATACCGTTTTTTTCTGTAAATATTTTATTTGCACCAATTTTGACCTTTTCATTATTAAACCTTATTTTGAAAAGTGCTAAGCTTGTCCTTAAAGCTCTTAATGCAAACTATAAATTAACCTAGCTCTTGAACTGCTGCTGACCATGTGTGTTAAAGGCAATTATTCTAAAATCATACTTGGTATTGGTGGAGTCCTGACGCTCTGGATCAAGGTTAGTGGTGGCAGTGAAAGGGTTAATTTCTTATATTAGCCCGGTAACAATTGCTCTCAGACTGCTCTCACCTAGAATGTGGTCCCTGCAAGCTTAAAAATCTTTGTGCTGGATGCAGCTGAGAGTGTCATTGTTACGTTAGTGACAGTGCAGTGAGATTGGCCGGTCTTCTGTAATGAGTTAGTGAGGAGGGCAGGGATCTGAAACCTGCGTTCGTCACATATTGGTGGCAGCGTGGTGGGATAGTTTTGCATTAGATCAATCAAGTACATTGTTTGAAATTAGCTCTGCTCTGAAGGATTGTAACCTTTGTGGAAACAGTCCTTGGAGACAAGCTGGTGCATATTTTATTTAAAGAGACCTACAGCAACGGCTCCTTCCTATCTCTACTTTCCGTTCTGCTTGCAAAATGTCTGGGTTATCAGGGTATAAGATGATGAGCAAAAATGACCGGTCTACTGAGTGTGCATCAGTAACAAAAATCGTGAAGGCATGATACATGCCCTACAGGAGTACGACATCTGGCCAGACCAGAACTTGGGGGAACCTGAAGCCGAAGGGGTTACCACTACTCCAGAGCCCAGTGCTTCAGGGACGGCCTCACAGGATGGGCATGCAGAGACTGACTCTGGAATACCACTGATTGTCCCCTCCCACGCCACAGCATGAGCAGGCCAGCCCCAGATTATATGCAACCAGCATAGACTCTCAAATGCAGAAAATGCTACACCGCATAAGGGAGATGGATCCTGTCATGTACCTGCAGTTTCTGGAACACCAGGCTGAGAGAGGGAACGCCAGGCTGAAGCTGAGAGAGAGGCTGCAGAATGCCGGGCTGAGAGGGAGGCTGGTCGTCTGCACGAACTGAATATGTTGTCTTCAGCAGTAGTGACAGGCTCAGAACCTCGGATACCTAGAGCACAGGGACACCTCTCTGCCTGGGAGCCCGGCAGCCAAATTTCCAGTCATGGAAAAGGACAGGGGCATTGACGTGTATCTAGTGTTTGAAAAAACGTGCCGTTAGTACCATCTGCCACCAGCACAAAGGGCCTGTTACCTGATGCCAGGGCTACGAGGCAAGTCCCTGGATGCTTATGCCGAACTGTCAGCAGAGCAGGACGACAGTTACGAAGCCATAAAGGTCCTGCAAAAGGGGCCTGGGGACTCGTATATGGATGTGGCAATCCGTTTACGTACCACATTCCAGCAGTGGACTAGAGGCTTGAAAGCCAATTCTTTCGGAAGATCTCATGATTGAAGATCAGCTTTTGCACATCTGTCCTATAGACGTCAGACAGTTTGTGTTAGAGCGGAAGCCAGCCTCTGCTAAAACAGCTGCAGAACTTGCAGATATCTTTATCAACACTCGGATATCTGACAATCGCAAGGCTCCTCCGAATGGCTGGAAAGGAGGGAAATCACACATGGCTACCCCTCCTTGCCTGTAAACCAATTTCCTCAGCGGCCAGAACCTGCAGTTCCTGATGCCAAGGCATTCCTGACTGACACCCGCAGGTTTTACGCCTGGGGAAAGCCTTTCCATCTCTGCACACAGTGCCCTGAGTAGATGAAGACATCTGGCCAACCCACCAACAACCCTTCTGCTGTGCTGTTAGTCAGTTGGAATCCTCAAGGAACCAATGCCAACTTACAGCCAGTCATTGTGGGCCACCGGACTGTAACGGGCTTCTGTGAACTGGAGCGGAAGTCAAATTGGTCCTACCAGAGGTGATAAAGAAACAAAACTTTATACCCTCACCATTGGGGAGACCCGTTCCCGCATACCCCGTGCATATATGTTCATTGATTTGGGTTCCTGAAGTGGGATGAGAGAGGTGTGAGTCTGAGGACATCCCCATTCCTGTGTTGGGTGCTGATTTAGGGACCCTTGTCTCCTATTATGCCCCTGCTGAGGACACCCACATGGAACCCTCTGGATCCCCCCAAGGTACTGTGCACAGATGTGGGTTTGATATCTGGGCAACCTGGAGAGGGTGGAGTGGAGGTGCAAGGTCCTCCTTAAAAGAAAGGAGAGGAGACCCTTTTGTTTGTGACGGTAACCAATGTATATTCCAATGATGCTACACCTGTAAATGTTAAATGTGATGATAATGTATTACCAATAATGGTGGTCATTTGCAGTGCAGCAAAGGCAGCCACGGTGCAGGACCTGGTCACAGAACAGCAGGAGGTGGTCTCTGAACCCCCCCTACTTGTTCTGACCCAGTGGATGCCACCTCTGTTGTGCCTCAGCAGCTGTCTTTGTTTGCCATAGGATTGCTGGCTGGGACTTGTTCCGCCTTTTGAGGCAGCACTGCACAGACCAAACATTAGCACAGCTCAGGAGTCTAGCTGATTGCACCCCCTGCAGAGAGTGACAAACAAAAGGTTTACTGGGACAAAGGAAAACTGTACAGAGAGGGTTTGCCTGCAGAGGGGAATGAGGCTGACCTAGGTAGCAGGCAACTTGTTGTACCCAGTCAATTCAGGAGACAGCTACTAAAAGTGGCTCACAAAATTCCCCTAGCAGGGCACTTGGGGATCACCAAGACCCAATGGCGGTTAATACGCAACTTTTATTGGCCTACTGCTGACCTAGCTGATTACTGTCGGCCCTGTGTTACCTGCCACCGAGTTGGCAAGGTAGAAGATGTAGACAGGGCTCCGCTAAAACCTTTGCCTTTTGATTTGAAGAACCTTTTTAAGAGGGTGTCTGTGGAAATCATTTGGCAACGGACCTTTCTCCACACCTGGAGCGGTATCTCTCACTTTCTCTTCAAGCTGTCCATGGATATCGTTGGGCCTCTAGCCATCCCTAGCAGTTCAGGCAAACATTATATCTTGACAGTTGTCGACTGTCAGGCATTATCCAGAGGCGGTGGCTTTCTCCTCCCTCCTAGACGGACCAGGTCGCTGATGTTGCTGGGGATCTTCACAAGAGTGGGATTCCCAGCCGAGCTCATTAGCGGTCAAGGTCCCCAGTTTGTGTCTGACTTAATGCAAGGTCTCTGTCAGAAAATACAGATGGCACATATCATGGCTAGTCCTTCTCATCCACATCCACCCTGAAAGAAATGTTGCGTACCTTTGTGGAATCCCAGAGCAAGGACTAGGAACGATATCTGCCTCATCTGCTGTTTGCTTACAGATGTGCCCCAGGATTCCACAGTCTTTTCGCCATTTGAACTTCTGTACGGATGGAGGGTAAGAGGGCCTCTGGACCTAACCCGTGAGTACTGGGAGGGCAAGATCGCCGACCCAGAGGTCTCTGTTGTGGATTACGTCCTAAAATTCTGAGATAAAATGGAGACACTGGTGGGAAATATGTGGGGAAACCATGACACAGGCCCAGACCAGGCAGAAATGTTGGTACGACTGTAATGCTAGGGAGCGGACATAAAACATTGGTCAGCTGGTGTATGTTCTGCTTCCCTTGCTGCAAAACAAACTCCAAGCAGCATGGGAAGGCCCGTACACCATCACCCAGCATCTGAATGATGTCACCTACTTGGTCAGGTTGGAAGAAGGGAGTAGACGGCAGAAGGTCTTTTATGTGAACATGATCAAAGCCCATCATGAGCGCACAGCCCATGTCATGCCGGTCTGCAGCAGGCCGGAGCCTGAAGAGGCTGATCCACTTCTAGACCTGCTAGCTGACACCTGGGAGGTAGACTCTGAACACCTGATAAACCCCAATCTTACCCCCACGCAGGTACCTGGGCTGAAGAAAGTGCTGGCAGTAAATAGGTTTTACATGAAAACCTGGGTGGACGCACCTCGCTGTCCACCAGGTGAACACCGGGGCACATCCTCCCATTAAATAGTTGGCCTATCACATCTCCCTGGAGGTGCTGGCCAACATGAAAAGGGAGGTGGAGGGATGCTGCAGCTGGGGGCGATTCAGAAGTTCCACAGTGCCTGGGCGTCCCCAGTAGTCCTGGTCCCCAAAAAAGATCAGACTATCAGGTTCTGTGTATACTACCGGAAGCTGAATGCTATCACCAATGCAGATGCCTACCCCATGCCCCAGATTGATGAGTTGTTGGATAAGCTGACGGCTGTCTGCTATATCACAATCATGGATCTGAACAGAGGGTATTGGCAAATTCCTCTTGCCCCTGTGGCTCGTGAAAAGTCAGCCTTCAATCACCCCATTTGGTTTGTTCGAATTTACCGTAATGCTGTTGCGGATGAATAATGCCCCAGATACCTTCCAGAGGATCATGAATGACTTACTGGAGGGACTGGAAACCTTTGCAGTAGCCTACCTGGATGACATCGCCATGTTAAGCCCTACCTGGGAGCAACACCTGGTGCACCTGTCACGAGTCCTGGACTGACAGCTGCCAATCTGACTGTGAAACCCAGTAAGTGTCAGATAGGCATGACTGATGTCCAGTACTTGGGACACCTGGTAGGAGGAGGCACTCAGAGACCCGAGACAGGGAAGGTGGAGGCCATCCTGGCCTGGCCTACCCCTCAAACCAAAAAGCAGGTTATGTCATTCTTGGACAGCTGGCTACTATAGGATGTTTGTATGTAACTATAGTAGCCTGGTGAAACCTCTGTCTGACCTAACCAAAAAGAAACTACCCAAGGTGGTGGCTTGGACACAAGAATGTGAGAGGGCAATTCCGACCTTGAAGGCCAGCGTCCTGGTGTTACAGGCTCCAGACTACACCCACCGTTTCCTAGTGCAGACTGATGCCGATGCCTAAGGGTAGGGGTCCGGTCTTGAGCCAAGTGGATGATGCCGGAGAGGAACATCCCATCCTTAACCTGAGCCAAAAGCTGCTTCCCAGGCAAGTAGCATACACCACAATGGAAAAGGAGTGTCTTGTGATCGTGTGTAATCGCTAGAAGTTGCAAAGCTACCTTTTATTGATGGCACTTCACTGTGATCACCGATCACAATCCCTTGAGCTGGCTAAATTGTGTTGCTGGGGAAAATGGCAAACTACTTTGGAGCTTAATTCTTCAGCAATACGATTTCACAATCCAGCATAGGAAAGGCAGCACTCATGGCAATGCTGATGGGTTGTCGCAACAAGCCGAGCCCGCAGGAGTCAGTTGCGTCAGGAGGGAAATGGTGGTTCCCTCCCATGCAACCACCTGAGGGGGAGGTGTAATGAGCGGAGGCCTAGCTGTGTGCATAGAAGCCATTTTGTCATGTTTCAGGCTCCCCTCAGCCATGTTGGGATATGGAGCACAGCTCGCCTCCGCCCTTTTCCCTTTCAGTTATCCAATACACAAACTGGTGACTGAGGCCAGACATCCCTTATTAGTTTCCCAATACACCTCTCTGGGTCCATAAAACTGTCTGCCTAGTGCTCCAGTGACTAGAAAGTTAACAGACACCTGTCGTAAAATCCACATAAGATGCAGCCAGTTTAGCAGTTTAAGCCTGAAACATCAGCATGTGTTATAAAGTCCAAAATAATAGCACAGGCATAAGGGACATATTTAGTTTCCTCTGATAATTTGTAACGATTCAAGTCCAGACACCCCTATGTCAGATCATATGGGGAACCACTGGTAACACTTCTTCCTCCTAGATAAATTAGACATTGGAAAACTGTCATGTTTAAATTAGTTGTAATGCAATTTTCATGCTGAACCATAGTATTGATGTTGGCTTGTAAACAGAGATGCAGAGATATGAATATGTATTGCAAACTATACCTGGGACAGGGTCATGAAATGGTGGCCTCCCAGCGACCAACCCTCCAATGCTTAATTGGTCAAGAGGCTATCTGTCAACACCCCTTTGATCCCACAGAAAAGAGAGATGCCAAGGAGAGTGGACAGTTCTCCTTTTACCATCAAACCAGGAATATCTGCAAGTAGAGAACAATTTTGACTCATCGACCAAACTCTGTTCAACTCAACATTGATCGCAAATCACTTTCTTCCTGAACTCCTACCTCATCTCTCTGTTGCTGTATATTGTCTTGTATTGCTTTGAAATACCTTTTATCTGTAAATATTTTTTTTGCAACAATTTTGACCTTTTCATTATTAAACCTTTTTTTAAAAAGTGTTAAGCTTGTCCCTAAAGCTCTTAATGCAAACTATAAAAGAACCTAGCTCTTGAAGAAGTGCTACTGTTTTTACAATAAATTGTCTGAATATACCTGTCTGTGGTGACAGTGTGTGTTACAGGCAGTTATTCTAAAACTTGGTATTGGTGGAGTCCTGCGCTCCGGGTCAAGGTCAGTGATGGCAGTGAAAGGGTTAATTGCCTAAATTGGCTCGGTAACAATCACTCTTCGGCGGCTGGCACCTAGATTGTGGTCTCCACAAGCTGGAAAATCTCTGGGCGTCCAGGTCACAGGTTATCCAGACAACCTTCTCCTGAAGGACTCCTCACCCGTCCAGCTATCTGCAAATAACCACAGGACAATCCAGATGCTCGAGGTCTTTCACGGAGTGACCAATTTTCAAAAATCATGCCTTCTCTGCATCTGGAATACTTGGGTCTATTCCTGGACACATCCCAAGCAAAGCTTTTCTTTCCAGAAAAGATGGTTCTCTTTATGCCCTTACTTGAGAATTAAGGTAAAAGACATCATACAAAGATTCTCCATGAGCATTCTAGGCCTCATAACAGCCTCCTTCAAGGCCGTACCATTCACCCAGTTCCACTCAAACCCTCTCCAAGCAAACATTTGTCAAATTGAAACAAGCATGCTGGAAATTGATAACCGATGCCAGTCTTTCAGGCTGGGGAAAAGTGTTCCAGTCTCTCACAGTACACAGAATATAGTCATCTGCGGAAACCAAACTCCTGTATCAACATTTGAAGCTCAGATCAATGAAGATAGCTCTGCAACACTTGACCACCTTTTGCAAGGGCACCCAATATCGGGGTGCAGTAAGAAAATGCCACTGCTGTGGCCCTACATGCTGGGGGGGGGGGGAGGCACCCGGCACCCCTGGAGTCTTTTGCACATCTGAAGGCAGCAAAACAAATTATCTCATGGATGAAAACCCACTGTCCAGCAATCTGTGGTACTCATCCCAGGAGTGGACAACTGAAATGTTCAATATCTCTGCTGCAACCACATGTATCGGGGGAATAAGCCCTTCACCCAGGCATAATCAACCGGATTTGTCTTAAATGGAGGACCCCACATGTAGACCTCCTCTCCTTCAGATTAAACATCCTCTAGCATTGCCCTGATAACCCCTTGGTCTCAATTTAGGCTAATCTGTGCTTTCCTTCCAATTCTACCTCATCTTAAAAACAAATAAGAGCTACAGAATAAGACAGTAATTCGAATTGCACCAAACTGGCCCAGAAGGATTTGGTGCAGAGATATACTCTTCTAGACTTCTAAGAGATAACCACTGGCCTCTTCTCAAAAGGCTAGACCTGCTGTCTCAGGGCCCCCGATTCTATCCTGGTTCTCAATCTCTGACTTCATCAACCTAACTGTCAGCCTAGGGTTTTGGAGACAGGCGGGCTTCTGTCTATCATTACTACCTTGCTACAAGCAGACAAAAGCTACTTCCAGAAATATCTACCATCATACCTACCTTTTTGCCTGAGGTGAACACAGTCACCTCAATTCCAGAGATTACTTTGTGCCTTGCATTCTGGCCTTCCTACAATCTGGTCTTGACCAGAACTTGGCCTTAAGCACTTTGAAAAGACAGATCAAAAATAAAGGTTACTGTGTATGCAACTTAAATTTGAGTTTGTGGACAGCCAGCTTACAAGTAATTCACACCCAAAGATCTAAATTAAAACCAAAACAAGTGCAGCGCACTCCAAAAATCTCTCAAAGTGTAAATAGCAAAGATTATGTCACATAAGAATACAAACTTGCAATTACAAGACAACATCACAGAATATTGTGCTGTGCAACAATGAAAGCAAAAAATACAGTGTGAAAAACACAATGCAATCCAAAAAAAACCACTAAGGCCAAATTTCCAGTTCATTTATGAATGACTATTCACACAGTGATCTTATTAGACTTCTGTGTCAAACCCACAATTTTTTGCTCAAAATGGGAGCTCACCCAACTCCACCTTGTAATAATCAAACTGCTCACCTTAAAGTTATTGTAAAGGCTCTTTTTTAATAAAATAACAAACAAGTTATACTTGCCTCCTCTGTGCAGTTGGTTTTGCACGGAGCAGCCCGGCTCCTTCTCTTAGGTCCTTCTTTGCCCCTCCTGTCCCCTCCCTCATATCGAGTGCCCCTTCAGCCAGCAGCTTGCTACAGAGTGCACCCAAGCCGAGTCAGTGCTCCGTCTATCCATTCAAACACAGAGCCCTGGCCCACCCCCTCTCTGGCTGGCTGACTGACTTTGGCAGCCGCTGAAGCCAGTGGCGCCGCTGCTGTGTCTCAGCCAATCAGGAGGAGTGTCCTGGATGGCTATGACACTTGTGGACATCGCTGGAGAGAGATGCATTAAGATAAAAAACTTCTGCCTTAATAACTCTTTTAAGCATAGACCCTTTAAGTTATAGGAGGTCTAATATTTGATATATAAAGGGTTAAAAACTTCCACAGCCAGGTCCAGATGTAATAAACATGGCCATAAAAGCTTAATCTCCCAATACTCCCTGTGGTCAGCCGTTCATGGAAGAGAGCAAGACCACACAATAGTTATCTGCTATTACAGCAATTTAGAACTCAATCTGCAACACTTACAAGAAGGTAAAACATGCAGCATGATAAAAACCTCATGAAGCATCCAGTGAACAGAAGAACCAGAGCTATATACTCAGCCAGTATATGCTCGTAGATGAATACTCCTTTCTGCAGAGATCGCCAGCAACAGGTGTCGATGAACGTGAAGAGGTCATTGGCTCTACCTTTTATGTGTTATATCCAACAAGACGTCCTCAGAATGACAGGTCTTTGCCTTTTCTGAAAGAACAGGGGTCGACCTTGTCCAATCTTTTTCAAAAGCACCTGGCTTCCCTTTTCTTTGTCAGAACCTACATTCAAGGTGTATCTTTCATCAGGCTCCCATTAAAGCACCCTGTGCTCACTTGGGATCTTGGTATGGTTCTCCCTGCCCTGCAGAAACAACCCATTGAGCCCATTATTATCCCCCTAGATTTTTCCAGTAAAGTGGCCTTTTTGACAGCTATCACATGTCTTAGCAGCATTTTCTTACAGCAAGCCTGTTCCTCATTCCTCACAATGACAAGGTAGTCTTGCATGCAGGGCCATCCTTTCTTCCTTAGGTGGAATCCTGCTTTCACTTCAGTGAAAATCGTTTTAGCAGCCCTGTGCTCTGGCCCTAAGCATTAGAATGAAATCTCTTTTCATTGCCTGGATGTACAGGGTGGGCCATTTATATGGATACACCTTAATAAAATGGGAATGGTTGGTGATATTAACTTCCTGTTTGTGGCACATTAGTATATGTGAGGGGGGAAACTTTTCAAGATGGGTGGTGACCACTAGGTGGTTGAGAACACTGATCCCCAGCACTTATGCTCTAAAGAGCAGATCTCTTCCAGCTCTCTGACACACTTATTCCACCATATCGGTGGCAGTTCCCTGGGCTTTTACAGCACCAGGCCTCTGTAGCCCAGCTTTGTAAGGTCTCCTCCTGGTCCTTTGTTCATACATTTTCAAACTTTTATCAGGTGGACATCAATCCTCCGTAGATGCAGCTTTCGGCCATAAGGTAAAGCTTTACTCTGAAGTTGGGTCTGTGGATTGTTGGGCCTGATGACAGTTTCTGTTTGCCTAGTAATTGCCCACCCTTCTCATTTATTGCTGGAAGATGTCACAGGGTCTATAAATTATTTTGCCCTTTCTTCTGTACTGTGATTTAAGATGAGAGGATTTTTTTTTATTTATATATTTTTTATTCCATATCTTTGAGTACAATCCAAGGAACAGGGCACCCTCCCTACTGTTCCTTTGTTTACTCTGCATTGCAACTACTTGGGCATGGCTGTCCTCAGCCTGGCTTTTGAAGTGCCATACCTGGACCCTGTTTGACATGACATTACGATGATAGCCTGGAAGTAGCCCTTGGCTGCTAGGTTTCATATGGAGCGCTTTCCAGACTTCGTTCTGTTAAACGTTTGACTGTGGAGTACTTTCCAGGTTCACTTTGTAAGTATGCCAGTCAGGTCAAGCCATGTGGAACTTTGATTAATGATCTATTCCCGAATGCCCACCTGCAGTGTCTCTGGCCACCTGATTCTCCCCTGCTTACCAACTGTTCGTATTTTGCAAGTACCCTTGAGGCCTTGCCTCTTACCCCGAGCCTTGCATTTCCTTACCACTTACTAATGGCTTCAGGGCTGCTTACAGCCTGCTTTCTGATGCTACCAATGTCTCCAGACTGGGCTCTTTGCCCTTTACTCCTAGAGTCTATTCCATTATCGGAGTACTTTTTTAAGCAGTAGTAAATCCAGAAAATAAAAATTCCAGGGCTCTTTGCAAGATAATGCCATAATGTGCTTGTAAGACTTGCCTTACAATGAAACCTGCTGATAGGGATTCCATCTTCACCTGGTCTTGCTTCCAGGTTCGTGGGCTCCAGCCGTTTGAATGCCTGAGCCACAATGACGTCACTCCCACTCATGCGCATTGGAGCCACGATCATGGCACAGTGCTCTGAAGGGGCATCCTACTCAGTATGCTTCAGAGCACAGTGCGCATACACTGGTGATGTCACCGACTGCAAAACATATTTATCTCTAGATATCTACAGAAAAAACTTTATTAGCTTACCTTATGTAACATTTGCCCAGTTATTTGCCTTCTCCCACAGATTCTCTATTTAATTTACCATTGACCTTGGCAGATTCAAAGCCATTGATTGCAGGGACTTTTTCGGATTTGGAGTGGCTCCTGCTCCTGTTCCTTTCTGGCGTACTTGCCACAAGGATTTTGTCTACTGCTACTACTGCCAAATTACTTTGGATATCCCAGACACCTTTGGGCAACCAGTGTTACTCTTTTGTCTGGGTGCCTCTGCCTCTGTCATGCAGCTCCAGATGCACCGTTTCCTTGAATGTTCCACTCCCAGTTGATACGGACACCTGTCAGTGACAGGTCTAATACCTGTACACTTGTCCTGCACTTTAGTTAAATATTGCACTGCAGAATCCTTTGTGTAAGAAGTGTTTACAATGCATTGCTTTCACATAACATTTCGGATTCCTAATCTTCTTGTGTCACCCCACAGATTAGCAGATCTCGATCAAACTTTCTCTGGTCTTGTGGACCAAGGAGTCATTGCCCCAGTTCCTGTAGCAGAACTATTAAGAGTTTTTTTTTTTTTTTTTTCAACCAATTAAGTTAAAAAAAAAACAAAAAAAAACTAGAGGGGGCATGTCCCAATTAATTTGAGGCCCGAAAAGAGACTTTCTGGCTTTTGTGAAAAATAGAAAAGGTGGCTATGCGCTGCTCTAACACATAATGATGGAGCCAAGTCCCAATAGGTGATAACCACCTAGAGAGAGACTTGCTGCTGCTTCCACTGATTGTGTATTGCACACAAATATGGTAATGGTCAAGTGTGGGTGTGGATGCGCTGCTAGTGCAGATGTAAACACTTCCTATGTGTGCAAGTGTGAACTAAGATAATATGCCCGTGAAATAAAATGGATGCAATCAAATGCTGTTGTGCTAACTCTCTGAATATTCAAACCAATACATATAAATTATATGAAGGCAATATATGACCAGTTAGCAAAAAATGATATGTAAAACTAAATGCATACATATAGTTTTCATATGGTGCTTATTGGAATCAGCAAGGAAAAAGTGCTTAGTGCTAAAGTGCAAGTAAAACCAAGTGGTGTGCACAGTCCACTTCCAGGAACTGAAAATCCAATCCCATAGATGCAAAAAACAAAGATAATAGTCCACTATGAGTAGCGCAAAAAGGTAGTGCAATTCTTCTTTTAAAATCAAAAGAATCCTTCCCAAATGTGCAGTGTTGTTAAAATGCTGCATGCTCCCTCCACCAGGTGAAATGGAGGCTCACCTCAATATATAACCCCACTGGGTCTAGCCGCGCATGAATAATTATTCCTCCACTCTCAGGTAACAATATCTCCTCTCTGGCTGGTTTCCTCAAAGCCTGACCTCACCGGGTCTACCTCATATGCAAGCCAGGTGTAATTAAACTGTTGGTTGGGAAGTCCCTTATGAGGTTGGGTCATTGGAGGTATTCTCCCATAGTTCCCCGAGGACATGCAAAAATAAGGGCTCCCATAGTGCAGTATGTTAAGAAATGTACAAATATGACCATGCTACCCCTTTGAAAATATATTCACTTTTTATTACATAACCACATAACCATAGGTAAAGCAGTCAGCTTCTCACGTGTAAATGCAGGATACCACCGCCAGGCTATGCCTCTACATGTTACGCCACCTACCAACGTGGCTTTGTCTGGAGTAAGCCGAGCGGCTGTTATAGGGTGGAATTTATAGATACAAATGCACAATAGTTGTCTTCTGTTTACAATTAAAATTCAAATAAAATCTGTGCAATTAAAAAGTGAGAAGCACAATAAAAAGTCAACAATGATTTCAGCTGTTATGCTCAATGTCTTACACCGGAACATAAACATCTAAATAACAGTGCAGTGCTAAAAAATATAATGTCCATAGATGAGAAAATAATAGAAGAAAAAGATCCCAGCCTCCGTGCATGAAGTGGAAGAGTTAGTGTGTCACACACAACACCATATGCACACCGCTCTTACCCCAAAATGTGTGACCCCCTGAATAAGAGCGGTCAGACACGTTTAATATGTAGCAAATGGGACAGATGGAAGGCTTCTCCCCTCTCAGGATCTGCAGAATCCACCATTCACCATTAATCTCCTCACAAGCCAATGATCGCCACGTCCGTTTTCCAGGCAGACTAATTCATCAAATAAGCCACCATAAGGGGATAAAAGAGCCTCACATAGCGTGAGACTGCTAAAAACTGGGCTGTGTTCTCCTATGATGGCTCCTCAGTGTCCAGCTCTGTGCAGTCTCCTCTCCCCTGTAATCCTCCAGCCAGAGATCAGCACCCTGTCACCCTGAAACACCTAACTGGGGGGGGTGTCACGTACCTGATGGTGGAGTCTGACTTATGCAGTAGGCAACCTCTTACGGCCCTGGTTCCAGAAACCCTGATAGAGCAGACAGGGAGCGCTGGAGCACAGGGGGGCACGAGGGCTGGATTTGACACAGGTGATGGTAAGATGTCATCCAGAAGTCCGTGCTAGATTGAAGAGTAGTGATGCAGGCCGCGTCAGTAACTTGCGGTCAAAGCAGTACAGGAGGAGCAGGCAGTCGGATGGTTGGGTTCAGGCAGGGTCGTTGGCAGGCTGAGGTACACAGGGAGCAGACAGAAGCGTGGTCGTAGGCAAGCCGGGGGTCAGTGCAGGCAGAGTTCAAGCAGATACGGATTCAGGCCCAGTCACAGCTAACAGGAAGCTCAGAACGAATCACACGGGGAACGCTGTAGAACGGACAGCACTGCTTGCAAGGTGCTGACAGCTTAAATGGCCATCTGGGGAACGTGCCGGCACATACGCACGCGCATCGGCGCGCAAATGACACATGTGCCCACGCATGGGTCTCCTGGCCCGGATTTCGGAGGCGGAAATGGTCTCCTGACATTCCTCCCCCCCCCCCCCCCTTCAGCGTGGATCTGGTCTTCGGGTTCCCACAAACTTTCTTCGGGCCCCTACCCCTTCCACTTAATCAGGAACTGGGTGGAACCACCCCTTCTCCTGCAGTCAAAGATGGCTTCCACTGCAAATTCCTCTTCGCCATTCACAAGAATTGGTTCATGCGGGGCAGACTTCCAACCCGGGAAGGGGTCCCGTGTTAGGGGTTTCAGCAAGGTGACGTAAAATACCGGGTGCACTCGCAGGGAAGGAGGAAGGTCCAACTCGTATGCCACCCTGTTGATCTTCCTTCTCACAGGAAAAGGGCCGATGAACCTTGGGCATGACAACCTCAAGTTCTTGGTTGCCAACCACACTCGGTCACCCGGTTGCAGGACCAGTTTCCCACGTCTCACCTTGTCGAATGCCCTCTTGTTGCACTCCTACGTCCGAGCTAGGGTTTCCTGTAACAACTTGCTATTCCTTTTTCAGGAATTCCACAGTCTTCTGTACCGCAGGTACCCCACTTCCCGGAACCAGGTTGGGTATAAATGTAGGATGGTACCCCAGGTTCGCCCAGAACTGGGACTGCTTAGTGGCTGAATGTTCGGTGTTGTAGGCAAATTCAGCCATAGGTAGCAGCGAGACCCAGTCATCGTGGGCAAAGGAAGAGTAGCATCGGATATATTGTTCTAGGGTCTGGTTAGTCCTCTCGGTCTGACCATTTTGTCTAGGGATAAGCAGAGGAGAATGCCAGTTCGATGTTTAGTGCAGAACACAAAGCTTTCCAGACCCGGGAGGTGAACTGTAGCCCACAATCAGAGACCATGAATGTTGACAGGGAGCCCGTGCAGTCGGACCACTTTCTTAATGAATGCCCCAGCAGTCTCATTTGCGGTGGGGGTGCCCTTCATCAGGATGAAGTGGGCCATTTTAGTGAGACGATTCACAATTACAAAGATGGTATTAAAGCCTTCAGATGGGGGTAACTCCACTATAAAGTCCATTGCTATGTGCAACCATGGCCGCTCTGGAATGGGGAGCGAGTTCAGCAGACCCCATGCTTTTGCCCGGCTGGTCATATGTTGGGCACAGACTGGACAATCGCTGACATACTCCCGACAGTCCTTGTTAGCAGTGGGCCACCAAAAGGAGTGTGAGTTCCCACACAGTCAAACGTTGCTGCTCCGGGATGTAGAGTTTGCCTGGGAACCACCATAGTCCATCTTTCACTGCCAGTCCACGGTCAGGGGGCATGGTAGACCCGGCCAGAGATCGTTTAACCCAGGACAGCAGATCTTCCTGTATCAGCAAGTTGGCGAAGCCTATGAACCGTTGGACCCCTTTCCTGTCAACGGGAGCTGGCCAGTCTATGATTGCAGAGACCACTTGAGGATCCATGGTGAGTCCGGTGACTGAAATGTTGAAGCCCAGAAACGAGATACTGGAACACTCGAAGGCACACTTTTCGGCCTTCGCATAGAGCCTATGCTGACGTAGGCGTTGTAAGATGCACCCAACATGCCTGCAATGTTTTTCCAGAGGGGCCGAAAAGATGTGAAGGTCATCGAGGTAACTGATGACGAACTGGTCCAGGTAGTCTTGAAACACATAATTTACCAGGTGCTGAAATGTTGCTGGAGCATTGTAGAGCCTGAAGGGCATCACTAAGTATTCATAGTGCCCGAACTGTGTCCGGAAGGCAGTCTTCCATTCGTCACCCTACAGGATGCGAATGAGATTATAAGCTCCGCGCAGATCCAGCTTGGTAAACACAGCAGCTGTTTCCGAGTCTTTGAAACAGTTAAGGAACTAGTGGCAAAGGGTACCGGTTTTTAACGGTAATTTTATTAAGGTCTCGATAGTCTATGCAGGGTCTGAGTGTGTGGTCTTTCTTCTCCACGAAGAATATTCCAGCCCTTGCAGGGGAAGTAGAGGGCCGAATGAAACCTTTTTTTAAGGTTGCCGTAAAGGTTAGCCTTGAGGGCTTTCAGTTCCAACTCAGAGTGGGTAGATTTGGCCAAAAGGTACTTGTGCCCCTGGTAGGCAGAACAAGATGGTTGGGCAGATCGGGCAAAGATAAGTCGTCCTGGGGTAGCGTGAAGCCTGTTTCCTAGCCTAACTGGACAGGACTTGACAAGGTGTCCGGCACCACCACAGTAGAGACAGAGGTGGTGGGTCAGACGTCTGTCTCTCTTCAGGGGAGAGAGAGGAACGTAGAGGTCTGGGTTGCGTCCGGATGGGACGGACCAAACCTGCGGCTACTTCAGCTTCATGCTCCCGCAGGCGTCGGTCAACCTGGATGGCCAGGTTGATCAGGGCTTCCAGTATCTGTGGGACACCCACACGGGCCAGCTCGTCCTTAAGCGGCTCCGAGAGCCCGAATCGGAACTGGTGACGGAGCGCAGCATCGTTCCAGGATGTATCTGCGCTCCAGCCGAAATTCCGCCACGTAGTCTTCCACCATACAGTGGCCTTGCTGAAGTGCATGGAGAGCAGCCTTGGCAGTGGCAGCCTGATGGGGATCCTCGTACAGCTGAGCCATGGACTGAAAGAAAAGGACAAGGTTGGTGGTTTCAGCAGCCTTTTGTTCCAGCAGTCGATGAGCCCATGCTTGTGGCTCATCCCGTAGTAGCGAGATGACAAGTCCCACTTTAGTGGTCTCTAGCGAGAAGGTGCCCGGGTTGCAGAAGGAAATACAACTCTCATGCACTGCGAAAGGCCCGAAACTTCCAGCGGTCCCCCGTGAACTGCTCGGGCAAAGGTACCTCGGGCTCACTAGGTAGGGCCAGCGTGGTGTGGACATCCAGCAGGCTGGTACTGGGAGAGGCTGACAAAGAGCGTTCCAATAAATCTGGTTTCCAACCAGGTGTATTCTCCCTGTAAGTCCTTCACCGCCTGGGTGAGCTAGGTTAAGTTTGTACTCAGATCCTCCATAGGAGAGGTCCACTGCGCAGACTCGGACTGGCTGTCTGTTGCTGTCACGTACCTGATAGTGGAGTCTGACTTATGCAGTAGGCAACCTCTCTTACGGCCCTGGTTCCAGAACCCCTGGTAGAGAAGACAGGGAGCGCTGGAGCACAGGGGAGCAGGAGGGCTGAATTTGACACAGGTGATGGTAAGATGTCGTCCAGAAGTCTGTGCTAGACTGAAGAGTAGGAATGCAGGCCGGGTCAATAACATGCGGGGAAAGCAGTTCAGGAGGAGCAGGCAGTCGGATGGTCGGGTGCAGGCAGGGTCATTGGCAGGCAGGTTGAGGTACACAGGGAGCAGACAGAAGCGTGGTCGTAGGCAAGCCGGGGGTCAGTGCAGGCAGAGTTCAAGCAGATAAGCATTCAGGCCGGGTCAGAGGTAACAGGAATCTCAGAATGAATCGCACGGGAACGCAGTAGAACGGACAGCACCACTTGCAAGGTGCTGAGGGCTTAAATGGCCATCTGGGGACTGTGCCGGCGCTCTGGGGACCGCGCCGGTGCTCACGCGCGCACCCACCGGGGCGCACATGCACGTAAATGCTACTTGTGCCCGCGCATGGGTCTCCTGGCCCGTATTTCGGAGGCGGAAGTGGTGTCCTGACATGGACAGCTAAGTAAACCAAAATTGAGTGGTAAGGAGAAAAGAAGCGGCACCCCACTAAGTATAGCAGAGAGTTAAAATCAAGTTTTATTTAAATTGCACTTAAAGGAAAATGCTTGTAATAGGCATGTAGAGTAGGTGGGTCCAGGGTGTCCCCTCTAGGATGTTCCTGGCGCTGGAGGTCCCACAGCTTCTGATGCCCGACCACGTTGGTGGTGTCCGGAGCTCCAGGGATTCAGGTGGGCGGGAGGGCAGCCACAGGAGTCTGTAATCCTTGTGTAGGAGAGGGTGATTACTGTCACAGCTGATATACCATCCTGGAACTTAGGGTGATTCAGCTTTATCTGCTGCGTTCGATCATCCTGCTGGAATGTAATTTGCCCCAGCTTCAGCTAGATAGTACTGTGACAGTGGTGCATCAGGGAGAGTAACTGTCTCACCAGGTGTAGGCCATCGTTGGGCAAATTTCCTCTATATAAAAAAAAATTCCTCATCTGCCAGTGGCTGGACCTGTGGACATACCTATACACCTGGAGGTGTTCCAGAGCATCTTGTTGCTGGCAAGGCATGTCATATGTGTACCTCCTGGCTTCCAGGCTCAACAACTAGCTGGACAGGTTTGTCTTCAGGTACAGGTATTCTTCAGCGGCAGTAGTAGATGTCCTGGTGGCTCCATGAGATCAGTACACCTTGATCAATTTATTTTCCTCCCCTGCAACTATTCTTGTCTGCTTTGCAGGATCTGGAGAAAGGCTAATTTGAGATTAGTTTGTTCCACCTTACTGATGGTCAATAAACCTATCTTGTGTAACGTTTACTATTGCACAAGGAAAGCATGCTTGCCTGGTGCATATATTTGGTAGCCTCATCCCAGGTAATAATTGGTGTGATAGGTTTTATCCTTCAGTCAAGAATATTTCCTTCCTTCAAAAAACGATTTCTCCAATATTTTTTTTTTTTTTTTTTTTAATACAAGGAAGCCTTTCTTGTGGATATCATTTTAATTCAAAGGGTGACTGAACTTGAGCCTTGTAAAGGGTCTGTAAAGACTTTCATGGAATTCCGCAATTGCAACGTTGTTTTAAGACCTCAAAACTTTTTTTCTGTTACGTTCACTGACAGGCGCAGCTCTTCTTAAATGACACGTGGGTTTTATGTCGTCCTATCAGGATTGACTAGGCAAAACAGATGCAAAAGCATCAGGGATAGGCTGGCCCCTCCCATGGGGGCCGTCCTCACCTGAGGCTATAAAACCCCCTGCTGGCCAATGGCATTCAGTTTTGTTTGCCTAGCGCAAAAGGAGTTGACTGGGTTCCCTCATGGGACCTGCGTTTTTCTGCATGTAAATTTTCTCTAAGAAAAAGTGAAGACTTCTATCAAGTAGCCGGCCTTGGCATAGAGCGGATATCACGAATCCAAAGCTTTGCCCTGCCCGGCCACCTCCTGGTGACCTACCCTAAAATGACAGGGCAACATCGCTCATGGCCCGTTCCGTGCGGCGGCCTGTGGCTGTTGCCGCTTGTGCCCAGTGTCTGGCTTTTGCCTTTCCAGTGGTCTTGACCAGCAGCAATCCTTCCCGGGACAAGGGTGGAAAGTCTGCTTCGGGTGGCTACCCGCAACGCCCGTCGGACTGGTGAGTGGACCCCTCCTCCGCCTTAGGGCGTGGGGGGGTGACATCCGGGGCAGTTTTAATTTTAGTGGTAGCTTTTCCCTGCCAGGGGGGCACCTAGTAATTGCGTTACCCCCCCCGGTCTGCCGCATTCGCGCGGTGTCGCGTTTGTGATATGTACCGGTGCTCCCACTGGGGAACATTCGTTCGCGTTGCCGTTTTAGCCGCCGCTATTTTGCGCCGGTTGGCTCGTGCTGCGCAAGCGCCATTTTCTCCCCGGTGGCGGTTTGTGGTACTGCACTCTGTGTAACTGCGTGCGCTTTCTCAGAGAAGCGGTAGCTGCACATGTGGTACAGTCCCCAGGCGCGCTTTTTTCTCTCACAGCGCTGACAGGCTACAGGGCTAGAAGCAGCAGGTTTGGCTGGCTCCTTGGGGTGTTGGTATAGGTGGGCTTGTCCTCCCAGGCTCCCTGGGTGGTCTCAGGTGGTGGTGGTGATTACGTGGGGGGCGTCCCATTCAGGCCTATGTCTGGGGACGGCGACGGGGCGGCTATGGACCCTGCAGCACCCTCTGATTTTGAACCGGCAGAGCAGCGCTCCGCACAAGCCCCTGCGGTCACTTTGGACCTTTTGCAGGCTCTTTTTGTGGAATTCATTCTAAAGGTGGTTACTGCTCCGGCCCCGGAGCCCCCCGCTAAGCGCTTGGCCCCCCATGTCTCCTCGGGCGAGTATTCAGATCATGAAGTCGCTTCGGTTGTCATGGGCCCCCCCGTGGAACTCTCTGAAGGCGAATTGGTCCTCTCAGATACTGAAGAGGACCAGGGGGCCTCAGTGGCGCGCGATAGGGCAATTGTAGCGGCACTAATTGCTGACATTCGCCATGCCCTGTGCCTTGATCAGTCAGAGGAGGCGCAGACTTCCACTTATGTCTGTGGGTCTATGAGGCCTCCTAAGTCCCCTAGGGCTTTTCCCTATGATCAATATTTTGAGCAGGCTGTTTTTAAGGAATGGGGTTCCCCCAAAAATTCCTTCACCTTGCCTAAGCGTTTTGCGGTGCGCTATCCCTTTGAGGATGCTTTCCTTAAGCGGTGGGCTTCCCCTTCGGTGGACCCACCGGTGGCCCGTCTAAATAAGGCTACCAGGGTTCCACCCTCTTTTAAGGACGCGGCGGATCGTCGCACGGAAATGGTGTCTAAGGCTATCTGTCAGGTAGCAGGTTTTGCTATGCGGCCAGCTCTGGCCTCAGCAATGACCGCACAGTCTCTTTTGGAGTGCCTCTCCTCGGTGAGCAAAAATTTGCGTTGCAATTGTGCGAGGAAGGAGTTGCATAAGGTGCAACACGTGGAGGAAGTCCTCCATTATCTGTGTGACTCCCTGCTGGACATCATGCCCATGCTGTCCAAAATTTCAGCCTTTGCTATAATCATCAGACGGGTGTTGTGGCTGAGGTCTTGGTCGGGTGATCAGGCGTCTAAGAAACTCCTCACTGACCTTCCCTTCCAGGGGGGTCATTTATTTGGAACTCGGCTGCACAAAATCATTAAGGATTTCAAGGGGGGGAAGAGTCTCTTTCTTCCTGAACCCAAACGGCTGGACTTTCGCCGACGACAGGGCCCCTCTTTTTCTGGGCAGAAAGTTTTTTCGTGCCTCCGGCACAGCCGGGGCGGGTTCCAAGTCCGGTAAGGCCCCGGCTGGGTCTGGTAAGAGAGCCTGGCAACGGAAACCCGGGAAAGTGGAGGATAAGCCCTCCTCAGCGTGACTGGTTGCCCCCGCCCATCTCTCGGGTGGGGGGGCCGGTTATTGGAGTTTGCGGACTGCTGGATAGCTCACATCTCCGATCGGTGGATCCTGGATATGGTGTCCACCGGATACCGGATAGAGTTCAAAGCTCTGCCCTCAGACAGGTTCTTTCCCTCAAACCTAAGACTCCCGCAGGGGCGTCTGGAGGAGCTGTTAGGCGCGGTCCAGTCCCTTGCGGACATGGGCGTCGTGGTGCCAGTTCCACTGGAGGAGAGGTTCTGCGATCTTTACTCAAACCTCTTTGTGGTACCCAAAAAGGGCGGGGTCAGGCCGATTCTGGACCTCAAAGCTCTGAACTGCTTTGTCAAAGCACAGAAGTTCAAGATGGAGTCCGTTCGCTCTGTCGTTGCCGCCCTGCATCAAGGGGAATTCTTGGCGTCCCTGGACATCAGGGACGCCTATCTGCACGTTCCCATCTGCCAAAAAACACCAGCGTTTTCTGCGCTTCACAGTGGGAGACCTGCACTACCAGTTTGTGGCCCTACCTTTCGGTCTGGCCTCGGCTTCCAGGGTGTCCACCAAGGTGTTGGCACCGGTCCTAGCACTGCTAAGACAGAGAGGTATCGCAGTGGTAGCGTACCTCGACGACCTGCTCTTGAGGGCAGAGTTGGCAGTGTCCTTGGAGGAGGACGTGAGAATCACGGCCTCTACACTAAGGGACTTCCGTTGGCTCATCAACCTGCAAAAGTCCTCGCTAGCCCCCTCATGTCGCCTGGCGTACCTTGGTCTGATTCTAGACACGGTGCAGGCGAAGGTGTTCTTGCCTCCCGACAAGCTATTGGGGCTGCAAGCGGCGGTTCGGACCCCTACTGTTGCGCCGGAGGTCCTCTCTAAGGTTCTGCATGCGGGTGTTGGGACTCATGGTTTCGTCCTTTGAGGCGATACCTTATGCCCAGAGTCACACTCGGCTCCTGCAGAAGGCGATTCTGTCACGGTGGGACAAATCTCCCCTTTCTCTGGACAAACTGATCCGTTTGGACCACCAGACCAGGGGATCACTGACTTGGTGGCTCCAGCACTGACTCTGGGGAAAGTCTTTTCTTCCCCTCAACTGGTCGATTGTAACGACGGATGCCAGCCTGACGGGCTGGGGAGGGGTGTTGGGTCAGTTGTCTGCTCGGCATGGCCTCCCTGTCCGGGTTCAGTCGGACAATGCCACAGCTGTGGCGTATGTGAACCATCAAGGAGGGACAAGAAGTTCCGCGGCAGCTGCAGAGGCTGCTCTGATTCTCCGCTGGGCGGAACAACACGTTCTGGCGCTCTCCGCAATTTACATTCCGGGAGTGGAGAACTGGCAGGCGGACTTTCTCAGTCGCCAGACACTGGACCAGGGGGAATGGTCCCTGCATCCGGAGGTGGTTCGCCAGCTTTGCTGCAAGTGGGGCACACCAGAGGTAGACCTCATGGCGTCCAGGTTCAATCACAAGGTCAAGACCTTCGTGTGCAGAACAAGAGATCCGTTGGCGGTCGCCACGGACGCGCTGGTGGCTCCTTGGGGTCGGTATCGGTTAATATACCTCTTCCCTCCCCTGAAGCTGTTGCCCCGGGTTCTGCGCAGGATAGCTGCGGAGGGTATTCCGACGATCCTGGGCGCTCCCGATTGGCCTCGGCGCACTTGGTATGCCGATCTGGTTCGGATGGTGGCGGACGCTCCTTGGCGGCTTCCGCTCCGCGAAGACCTGCTGTCCCAAGGTCCCATCTTGCACCCTGCTTTACCCTCGCTGGCTTTGACGGCTTGGCTATTGAGGCCCAGGTATTAAGGGATCGGGGAGTCGCTGACTGTAATCCCTACTATGCTTAAGGCACGTAAGTGCACTTCGCGCAAAATTTATCATAGGACCTGGAAGGCCTATATTGCATGGTGCGAAGCGGGGGGTTGGAACCCTGATGCTTTTGCATCTGTTTTGCCTAGTCACTCCTGATAGGACGACATAAAACCCACGTGTCATTTAAGAAGAGCTGCTTCTGTCAGTGAACTCAGAGAAAAGGATTTTACGGTAAGTTATAATAAAATCCCTTTTTTTTTTAAATTTTTTTACTCAAGGTGGTCTTTGCATTTTATTTCAATTAGGACGCTTCCTCCTGATTGGCTGAGACACAGCAACGGCGCCATTGGCTCCTGCTGCTTTCAGTCAAAGTAAGTTGGCCAATAAGGAGAGAGAGCTCGGTTGCCCTCATAGCACTCTGCTTGCTGCGGGGGCACTCAACAGGAGGGAAGGCCCAGGAGCGCCGAAGAGGGACCCTAGAAGAGGAGGATCTGGGCTACCCTGTGCAAAACCACTGCACAGAGCTGGTAAGTATAACGTGTTTATTATTTTTATAGAATTTTCTATTTATTAAATTCTATTATAAATATTTTTTATACACCCCTGTGGTATTTGCGCCTAATGCTATACCAAACTGGATTAGTAGTTAATGTAGGTTTTCCAAATGGTTTTTTTTTTTTTTTTAAAAACATACTTTGTCCCCACAGAGCATGCTCCAATCTTCGGTATGGGCATCTGAAGCACACTGGTATCTCATTCTGGGGTACGGCGTTGCTGGCTACCCAGCATGCTCCTCCCGATCATGCGTATAAACTAACGTGCAGCACACTCATACTGCGATGCTGCAAGTGGCGGATCCGCATTGACTCCTGGGATTGATGACACTCCGATCCCAGGAGCCAATGGGTGGACATGATTTACCTGCGTAAGCGGAGGATTTACAAAAAAAAGGTATTTGCACTGCAGGATTAAAAAGTAAAAAGGTCAAACCGATAAAAGGAAGTGATCACGTACGCGGTGGAGGGAAAGTTGATAAATGCCTGGAACTCCGCTTTAACCACTTCAGCCCCGGAAAGATTTCCCACTTTAGGACCAGAGCACTTTTCGCGATTCGGCACTGCGTCGCTTTAACTGACAATTGCACGGTCGTTCGTTGTACCCAAACTCAATTTGCGTCCTTTTTTTTTTTTTTCCCCCACAAATCGAGCTTTCTTTTGGTGGTATTTGATTACCTCTGTGTCATTTCTGATCGCTGCTATAAACAAAAGAAGAGCGACAATTTTGCAAAAAAACCCCAAATTTCTTACTTTTTGCTAAAATACAAATCCAAAAAAAAAAAAAAAAAAATTCTCTTTCGTTCATCGACAGGCACAGCAACTCTTAGGACTAAGTGGGTTATACTGCCCTCTTCAGGAGTTTACTAGGCAGAACAGGCAGTTCTAACAGCAAACAAAGAACAGTAACAGGCACATCCCCTCCCAGGGGGCAGTCCCCACTGGCAGATAACCCCACACCCAGCTCTGCTAGCTCAGTTTTCTTCTGCCTAGTGCAAGGAGTTAGACCTAGGCTCCCTGTTGAGATCTGTGGTACTTCTCAGGTCCACTTCGGCTGTCAGGAGACAGCCTCACAGATGATGACTACAATCAAGCAGTTGTGCTGGGCGGCAGGCTGGGTCTCGGACCCAGGTACTCTTCCCAGCCGGCCATTATGCGCTAGACCGCATGCTTCGCGCTGGGTCGAACGCGCCAGACCCCGAACCGGACCGGGTGGCCCCACGGGTTAAACTTTCGCATGCTGTCCCAGGTGGGATCCATGCACCGCCCGTCTAGATGGGGTAAGTACGCCCCCTCCCCCTTGGAGGTCCGGGGGGCTGGCGGGTCCCCCCCCTCTGGGGTGAGCGTGATGGGTGGTCCCCCCCCTTCCTCATTATGCCCCACCCCTCCGGGATCCCGCTGTCGCACCTTCCCGCGGGGTCTCTCTGGGGCAAGTCCCACCGCCTCCCCCTCCCTCCCCCCCACCTGTCTCGTGCTGCGGCGCTCGGCGGCCATCTTGCCGGCTGCCGGCCGCACTGTTTAGGTCTAGGGAGCGGCCGGCGGCCATTTTTGTGTAAGCCGCGGCCATGTTATAGTGGTGTTTGGCTTCTAGTGTGCATGGCGGCAAATTTCCCTGTGTCTACACGTGGATGTGAGACCTGGGGGCGGTCCTGGCCGGTGTTTGGCGCTGATTTACCCCCCCCTGCATGGCGCAGTTCTCCCTGGCAGCGGCTCTGAGCAGAGCGGCAGTGGGCAGCAGGAGTGGGTGAATGCAGCGACAGTGGCAGCAGGCAGCTCCTCTCCGGGTCGGGTGGTGAGTCCCTTCGGGGTGTCCCTTCTGCCCAGCCTTGCTCAGCTGTGGGGTGGGAGGTGCAGTGGTCTCCCGGCAATAGGCCTTATTTAGTGGGCATTGCCAGGGTGGGTGACAGTATGGCAGCCGTTGCGGGTGCTTCCCCACCGGACCTCTCGGTGCCTGCAGCTAGCACTTCAGGGGCTCTAGTAGACGCGATGTCGACGGTCCTGGAGATGTTTGTCTCCCAGGTAGAGTCGCTGTTGGACCACAGGGACGCCAAAAAGCACCCCTTGCCCCCCCTTCTTCAGGGGAGGACTTGGACTGCGAGGGGGGCTTCTTCGTTGCGGGGACCCCCCTCGAGCTGTCGGATGGCGAGGTTCCCGACGCTCCTGATAGCGGGGATGAGTCTGAGCCACCTGCTGCTGCGTACGAGAAGGCTTTTGTAGACGCTCTGATTACTTCAGTGCGTGAGACCCTGCGATTGGACGAAACGCCGGGACCCTCTCGGAGGGTGCCCGTTCCCTTCGGGTCACACAGACAGGGCCCTGCGGCTAGGGTCTTTCCGTATGTGGACTTTCTCTATAAGTTCATTTATAACGATTGGGCTCGGCCTCAGAGCCTCCTTCCTATCCCGAAGTGTTTCGCTGTGCATTATCCCTTTTGAGGATAAATTATTGAAGAAGTGGGCATCGCCCCCCATGGTTGACCCACTGGTGTCCCGCCTGTGCTGGGCGACCACTATCCCAGTGAAGGGCACGCCGTACTTTAAGGACCTGGCTGACAAGAAGGTTGAGGCTTGTCAGGTCCCTAGGTTTCTCGGCGGGGGGACTTTTCCATTTATGCGGTCCCAGGAGAATCTTCCGTACAGACGTCTGGTCGTGAAGTCGGTTTCGGTGGCGGACCGGTGGTGTCTCTGGCCTGTGGAACCTATAGTCTCCCCGACGCAGGTCCCGTCGTAGCGTTTCTATGACTCGGTGGACTTGTTAGGCCAGTCGCTCCAGGTGTGTGAGTCTTCGGACTCAGGACAAGTTGAGTGACACGTTGGTGAAACGGGTGAGGCACTCGCAAACGCTGCGGTCGCGTCTTCGGTGGTGCCCGGTGTACCGGCTAGGGGAGTCTTGTTTATCCCTGGACTGTTCGGAGTTGGAAGAACAGTCGGTCCAGGAATTTCATGCCGCACGGGAAGTGACCCTATCACCAGCGGGTCGTGTCCGCCCTGTGGTCACCCAGTTGG
>BLSH010228231.1:817857-829688 GCA_018402905.1 Glandirana rugosa | reverse complement strand
TTTTTTTTACTTTCACTTTGGAACGGTGTGTGCTCCTGACGGCGCGGCTCTCTGACGATCCTCAGGGTTATGGCAGCAAACTGCAAGTATAGCTGGGCTCTCCTGTGGGTGCTGGTGGCGGCGGGTGCAGTCCTCCTGGGTTCCCTGGTGCACTGTGGGGTGGGGGTGCCTTTAATTTTTAGTATGTATCTATGTGTTACTAAGGGAGCTGAACATGCTAGGAGCAATCAGCGGCAGCGCAATCTGCGCAAGGGGCTTTTCTGGACCAGCTGTGGCGGTCTTTAGTGAATTCTCCCCAGGGCTGATGTCGCCAACAGGCCCCCCGAGAAGCGTCTCCCTCCTCCTTGCTTTTCAAGGGAGGATTTTGATCCGGAAGGTCCCTCGGACGGAGAAGAGGATCAGGGTACAGCAGCTGCGCCATTATGATTGGTATCGCACTACAATGCGACTGAGCCAGGATGGCGAATCGCTGATTTCTGCGCATGTGTGGGGTCCTCCAGGCCCCCTAGGGCACCCAAGGCTTACCCACATTTTCAATTTCCTGATCACCTTGTTTATTGTAAATGGCAGCATCCGCAGCATTCTTTTAGCGCAGCACAGTGGTGTAGTGGGTAGCACTTGGGCCTGGCAGCATAATGCTTGCTGCCTCAGATCCTAACCATGACCTGCCTGAGGTTTGCATGTCCTCCCTGTGCATGCATGGGTTTCCTCCCGGTGCTCCGGTTTCCTCCCACATTCCAAGGGACATAGGTCCAAACGGCTCACTATCCCTTGAGGAAAGCTGATCGGTTGCCCCCACCCGGAATTCGGGGGTGGGGGGTTATCTTCTGTGATTCGCAGGCCGGTGGCTGGCCCACATTCCCGATCGTTTGGTCCCGAAAGTGGTGTCCACCGGGTACAGGATAGAGTTGAACACTCTACCCCCAGACAGGTTCTTCCCATCAAACTTGGGGCACCCACAGGACCACCGGAAGGCTCTTTTTGGGGCTGTCTAAGCACTTTCGGTCCAGGGGGTGATCGTGCCAGTGCCTCCAGAAGAGAGGTTTCGAGGTTTCTACTCAAATCTATTCGTGGTTCCCGAAAAGGGGGGGGTTCGCCCAGTACTGGGCCTGAAGGCCCTGAACCGGTAGTCCGGTTGGAATCTATCCGCTCGGTCGTGGTCGCCCTTCATCAGGGGGAATTTTTGGTGTCCCTGGACATCAGGGACGCGTACCTCCATGTACCCATTCGTCCACGGTATCAGCGCTTCCTGTGCTTTGCAGTGGGAGACCTCCATTTTCAATTTGTGGCACTCCCCTTCGGCCTGGCCCCGGCACCTCGAGTTTTCACAAAACTGCTAGCACCGGTGTTGGCGTTGCTCCGACAGAGGCATTGCGGTGGTAGCTTACCTAGACGACCTGCTCCTGCGAGCGGAGTCCTTGTCGGATCGGGAGGAGAATGTGAGACTCACAATGACATCACTGCAGGACTTCGATTGGTTACTCAACCTGCAGATGTCGTCGGTCTCTCCATCCCGTCGCCTTGAGTATCTGGGTCTAATTCTGGACACAGAACAGGTGAAGGTGTTCCTCCCTCCAGCCAAGTTGTTGTCTCTGCAGTCGGCAGGTTCTGTATGCGGGTGCTAGGGCTCATGGTCTCATCGTTCGAGGCATTTCGCCCGGAGTCATGCTCGTCTCCTTCAGCGAGCAATTCTTGCTCGGTGGGACAGGTCCCCTCGGTCCTTGGACTTTCGGATCCGTCTGAGCTCCCAGACCAGGGCGTCTCTGGCTTGGTGGCTTCGGGACTCGACCCTGACTCGGGAAGTCGTTCCTGCCCCTTCAGTGGGTGATCATCACCACGGATGCCAGTCTTTCAGGCTGGGGAGGGATCCTGGGGCAGCTGTCGGCCCGGGGCCCTTGGTCGGCGCAGAAGGCTCGCCTCCCATCATTGTCCTGGAGCTGAGAGCTCTCAGATTGTGCCTTTTTATCACTGGGTTAGATTGCAGGGTCGTCCGAGTCGAAATCAATCAGACAATGCCACAGCAGTGGCGTATGTGAACCATCAGGGCGGCACAAGGAGTCCAGCAGCTGCGGCGGAGGCAGCTCTGATACTACGTTGGGCGGAACGTCACGTTCCGGAAATCTCTGCCATTTACATTCCCGGTGTGGAGAACTGGCAGGCAGACTTTCTCAGTCGCCAGACGCTGGACCCGGAGGTGTTCAATCAGATTTGCCGCAGATGGGGGACTTCAGACATGGATCTCATGGCGTCTCGATTCAATCACAAGGTGGAGATCTTTTGTGTCCAGAACGAAGGATCCTTTGGCAGTGGCCACGGACGCTCTGGTGGCCCCCTGGGGCCATTACCGCCTTCTGTACGCTTTCCCTCCGATTAAAACTGCTTCCGCGATTGATACGCAGGATAGTGGCGGAGGGGATACCAATAATCCTGGTGGCTCCAGATTGGCCTTGGCGCACTTGGTACGCCGACGTGGTGCACATGGTGGCAGACGCCCCTTGGCAGCTCCTGCTGCGAGACAACCTTCTGTCTCAGGGACCCATCTTGCACCCTGCTTTACCCTCACTGGTTTTGACAGCTTGGCTATTGAGTCCCAGGTGCTAAGAGACAGGGGAGTCGCTGACTCAGTGATCCCTATGTTGAAGGCTTGCAAGTGTACTTCCTGCAAGATTTACCACCGCACCTGGAAGGCTTCTATAGCTTGGTGCGAGGTGGAGGGTCATGATGTCGTGTCCAGGGTCCTAACTTTTTTGCAGCAAGGCCTGAAGAAAAACCTGGCTTTGAGCACACTCAAGGGCCAGATATCGGCTCTAGTGATTCTTTTTCAGAGACCTTGGCTTCACACTCGTTGATTCGTACCTTTGTACAAGGTGTGCGACATGTGGCGCCTCGGGTGAAGGCTCCGGTGGCTCCGTGGGATCTGAATTTGGTGCTTTCTGTACTTCAAAACCGCCATATGGGAATATCAGGGAGATTTCCTTACATTTGCTGTCGCAGAAGGTGGCCTTTTTAGTTGCCATCACTTCCGCCAGACGGTGTCTGCATTAGCAGCACTATCGTGCAAGTCTCCTTACCTGGTCCTGCATAGGGACAAGGCGGTCTTGCGACCCTCTCCTTCATTCCTTCCGAAGGTGGTTTCTTCCTTTCACATTAATGAAGATATTGTCCTTCCTTCATTGTGCCCTCGTCCGTCACACTCAAAAGAGATTGAGTTGCATACTTTGGACATAGTGAGGGCCTTACGAGTGTACTTTGCTGCCAGAGCTTCTTTTCAAAAAGCTGATGCCTTGTTTGGCTGTCAGAGGGTCCGCGCACAGGGTTGGCGGCCTCGTTGGCTACTATTTCTCGTTGGATCAGACAGTCCGTGACCCATGCCTATTCTGTTCGGGGCAAGGTTCCCCCTTTTCCGGTCACGGCTCATTCTACCCGGGCTGTTAGCACTTCCTGGGTTCTCAGGCACCAGGTCTCGGTGTCGCAGGTGTGCAAGGCGGCCACTTGGGCCTCGGTTCACACTTTCACAAAGTTTTATAGGTTGCTGTGCTTGCATCTTCGGATGCTGCTTTTGGCCGCAAAATTTTGCAGGCGGCAGTGTAGGTGCGTCTGGTGCCTCCTTAGAGGTTCAGTTGGGTACTGTTAGCGTTTACCCACCCCTCTTTTTGACACAGCTTGGGGACATCCCCACACGTAATAGAGAGCTGCGTCTGTCAGTGAACGATAGGAGAAAAAGGGATTTTATTAAAACTTACCGTAAAATCCTTTTATCGGAGTTCACTGACAGGCGCAGCACCCACCCCTCTGTGCTCTGTTCTTGTACGGCTTGTGTACGAACTGAAGAGCTAATGCTATGAGGGGGTTTATGTGGGAGGAGAGGACCGCCCCCATCCTTTCCCTGCCTAGTTAACTCCTAGTGAGACCAGCATAATACCCACATGTAATGGAGAGCTGCATCTGTCAGTGAACTCGGAGAAAAGGATTTTATGGTAAGTTTTAATAAAATCCCTCAGCGTAGGATCAGGTCAGATCACCTGCAGAAAAGGTATGTATACTGATTTTTTTTTTTTTCTTTACAGGGAAAGATTAGTTGGTGTTAGATCGTGGATATCTGTAGATGCAGGGATTTTAGTATTGGCATGTACTTCCACTTTAAGGTTTTTCATGTTAATGCATTCTATAGTGTCCGTGTCAATGGATGCAGCAGGACTCAAGAGTGAGCCTGCACCGATGCGCCCAGGGAAAGCGGCTTTCCGTGGGGGGCACCTGATAAAGAGGAGGGGCTTGGAGTGGCAATGGAGGACCCCAGAAGAAGAGGATCGGGGCTGCTCTGTGCAAAGCTATTGCACAGAGCAGGTAAATATAGGAGTCCTTTTTTTTTTTTTTGTTCACATATTAAACTGAAATTTGGTTTGACCCCCCCACTGCAAATTTTATAAAAAACCTATTACTCTTACGTTCACTGACAGACGCAGCTCTTCTTATGACACATGGGGTTATGCTCATATCACTAGGAGTAGACTAGGCAAAAATAAAACGAAAGCCTAGGTTGGCCCCTCCCAGGGGGCCGTCCTCACCTTAGCATATAATCCCCCTGCTCTGCATAGCACATCAGTTTTTATTGCCTAGTGCAAGGAGTAGACCTGGTTCCCTATGGGATCTGCGGTCTCTTGAAGGTTTTTATGATGAAGACTGCTGTCAAGAAGCCGTCTGGTGGTATAGAGAATATCTAGAATCCAAAAACTTTCCCCAGTCCAGCCAACGTCTATGGGAGCTACCCTTAGCGGGGGCACGCCGCATAGCGCCCGTTCCATGCTGGCGGCCAGTGGCTAATCCCACTAGAGCCCGGTGACTGGTTCTGTTCCTGTCCAGGGGCCTGGCCAGGAGCAGGCCTCTCCATGGGGAGGTAAGTCTGCTCAGGGTGGCTACCCGCTGCGCCTGTCGGATCGGTGAGTAGACCCCTCTTCCGTCTTAGGGCGTGGAGAATGGGCACCTGGGCAGCTTTTAAGGTAGCCGGCCGGTGGGGGCATATTAGTGGGGACGCATCTAGAGTGGTAATCTCCTGTCCCCCCCATCCCCCACCCTCCTGCAGTACCGCACCCTGCACTGACCGTTCGGAGACTGCATCGTTCGTCCGCCGACCGCGCCATTTTGCCGTAAGCTCGGCTTGTGTTGATGGCAGCAGCCATTGTTTGGTAGCCCATGCGGTTTTCAGCCTGTCCTCTGGCGGCCCCCAGTGGTCGTTCTCGGTATTACAGGAAGTGATAAAAACAGCAGAAGCACTTCCGTTTTTGCTTTGACAAACGTGGCTGACAGACGGCGGTGCAGGCTCTTGAAGTGCAGTGGATTTTTGGCATTGCTTATTCCGGTCACAGTGCTGAGGCATTTAAAACAGCAAGTATAGCTGGTTCTACCTGGGTGCTGGTAGCGGTGGGTGCAATCCTCCCGGGTCTCCCTGGCTGATGTGTGGGATAGAGGTGGTGGTCACACAGTGGGGGTGCCGGAAGTCTGGGATGTCAGAGGCCGGCAGTGCTATGGCAGCGGTACCTGCGGAGCAACAATCCACCCCGGGAATCTTGGTGTCCTTGGAACAGCTGAGGGCGGTATTTTGGGGAGTTCTTTCCCTGGGCGGGGGACCCGATTCCGGGGGCCCCAAAAAACACCCGCCCCCCCGTCCTTCGGGGGAGGATTCGGAACCAGAGAGCTCCTCGGTGGTCACAGGAACCCCCGTGGAGCTATCAGAGGGTGACTGGATACCCTCAGACGGCGAAGGTGGTCAGGCTCCATTTTCGCGCGACAAAGCGATTGTGGCCGCTTTGATCACTGATATCCGCGACTCCATGCGACTTGACCAAGCAGGGGAGTCGCTTGAGTCCACATATATTTGTGGATCGCTTAAGCCCTCTAGGTCCCCTAGGGCCTACCCTTATGAACAAGTGTTTGAACAGGCGGTGTTCAAGGAATGGCTACGGCCGCAAAATTCCTTTTGCTTTACCCAAAAGTTTTGCTGTTCGCTACCCCTTTAGGATAGCTTTACTAAGAGATGGGCTTCCCCAGCAGTGGACCCACCGGTGGCCCGTCTGAATAAGGCAACGACCATTCCCTAGGAGGGGTCTCCGTCTTTTAAAGAGGCGGCCGATCGCCGCACGGAAGCAGTGTCTAAGGCACTGTTCTTGTTGGCTGGGTCAGCGATGCGGCCAGCTCTGGCGGCTGCTATGGCGGCGCAATCTCTTCACGAGCACGCTGCCACACTACACACCGGTTTAACTTGTGAGTGTGCACAGGCTGAGGTGCAACGTGCACAACACTTGGAAGAAGGTCTCCGCTACATATGCGATGCGGCCTTGGACCTGCTTCCCATACTGTCAAAAATATCTGTTTTAGCAATTGTTATCAGGCGGGTGTTGTGGCTCCGCTCTTAGTCAGGCGACCAGACATCGAAGAAAGCTCTTACAGATCTTCCCTTTCAGGGAGGGCGTCTTTTTGGCCCACAGTTGGATGAAATCATTAAGGATTTCACGGTAGTGAAGAGTACTTTCCTTCCGGAGCCAAAACGGCGGAATTTTCGCCGTAGGCAGGGCCCTGTTTCTTCAGGTCAGAAGAAGTTTTTTCGTGCACCCGGCTCAGCGGGTAAGGGCTTCAAGTCCGGCAAGACTTCCGCTGGGTCCAGTAAAAGGCCCTGGCAACATAAGTCAGAAAAAACGAAAGATAAGTCAACCTCTGCATGATGAGTTGCCCCAGCCCGACTCACGGGTGGGGGGCCGGTTGCTGGGGTTTGCAGACAGATGGGCTGCCCGCATCACCGATCGGTGGGTGCTGGAGGTGGTGTCCTCCGGGTACAGGACAGAGTTCATCTCTCTACCCCCAGAAAGGTACTTCCCTTCGAACTTAAAACTCCCTCAGGGGCGTCGGGGAGGCACTTCTGGGCGCCGTTCGGACGCTTGCCGAACAGGGGGTGATTGTACCGGTACCCGCGGTGGAAAGATTTCACGGGTTTTACTCAAACCCCTTTGTGGTGCCCAAGAAGGGCGGTGTCAGGCCAGTTCTGGACCTGAAGGCACTAAACTGCTTTGTAAAGACAAAGAGATTCAGGATGGAGTCCATCTGCTCGGCCATGGCCGCCCTGCACCAAGGGGAACTCATGGCGTCCCTGGATATCAGGGACGCGTATCTTCACGTTCCAGTTTGTCACAGTCACCAGTGTTTTCTACGATTCGCAGTGGGAGATCTGCATTACCAGTTTGTGGCACTTCCCTTCGGGCTGGCTTCTCCCCGAGTGTTCACAAAGGTGGTGGCTCCGATGCTGGCTCTTTTGAGACAGAGAGGTATCGCAGTGGTGGCGTACCTCGACGATTTACTCCTGAGAGCAGAGTCCGCTGCGGCTCTGGAGGAGAACGTGATAATCACGGTGTCCATGTTAAAAGAATTTGGTTGGCTGATCAACCTGCAGAAGTCATCATTGACTCCATCCTACTGGCTGGAATACCTGGGTCTGATTCTGGACACGGTGCAGGCAAGGGTGTTTTTACCACCGAGCAAGCTCCTGACATTGCAGGCAGCAGTGCGAACCTTGTTATCACGCCAGTGGTCCTCCTTATGGTTCTGTATTTGAGTGTTGGTGCTCATGGTGTCGGCTTTCGAAGTGAAAACTTACGCCCAGAGTCACACTCGGCTCCTGCAGAAGGCGATTTTGTCGCAATGGGACAAATCTCCCCTATACCTAGACAGACTGATCAGGTTGGATCATCAATCCCGAGGATCCTTGATTTGGTGGATTCGGGCTCCAGCCCTAAAATTGGGAAAATGTTTTCTCCCCCTCGATTGGTCGATAGCAACGACGGATGCCAGCCTGTCGGGCTGGGAAGGGGTCCTGGGGCAGTTCTCTGCCCAGGGTCGTTGGTCAGTTCAGGAAGCTTGCCTTCCGATTAAATGTACTGGAGCTTCGAGCGATCAGACTTTGTCCCGTTGGTCGGCGAGGCCTCCCTGTCCTGGTTCAGTCGGACAATGCCACGGCTGTGGCATATGTGAACCATCAGGGCGGAACGAGAAGCTCGGCAGCAGCCGCGGAGGCGGCTCTGATCCTTCGGTGGGCAGAACTTCACGTGCCAGCTCTCTCTGCAATCTACATTCCAGGCGTGGAAAACTGGCAGGCAGACTTTCTCAGCTGCTGGACTCTGGATCAGGGGGAGTGATCCCTACATCCAGAAGTGTTCCGCCAGATTTGCCTCAAGTGGAGCACACCAGAGGTGGACCTCATGGCCTCCAGGTTCAATCACAAGGTACAGACCTTTTGTGTGCAGAACAAGAGATCCGTTGGCGGTCGCCTCGGATGCACTGGTAGCACCCTGGAGTCGGTATCGGCTACTATACATCTTTCTTCCCCTAAAGCTTCTGCCACGGGTTCTGTGCAGGATAGAAGCAGAGGGGATCCTGGCAATCCTGGTAGCTCCGGATTGGCCTCGGCGTCCTTGGTATGCCGATGTGGTGCGGATGATGACAGATGTTCCGTGGCGTCTTCCGCTTCGCGGAGGCCTACTGTCTCAGGGGCCCATCTTGCACCCCGCTTTACCCTTGCTGGCTTTGACGGCTTGGCTATTGAGTCCCAGGTGTTGAGGGACAGGGGTGTCTCGGACTCTGTGATCCCTACTATGATTGAAGCTCGTAAGGGTACTTTACGTAAGATTTATCATAGTACCTGGAAGGCCTATATTGCCTGGTGCGAGATAGGGGGTTGGAACCCCCGCTCTTATACAGTGTCCAGAGTACTGACTTTTTTACAGCAAGGACTGGACAAGAACCTGACGTTTAGTACGCTTAAGGGTCAGATTTCCGCCCTGGCGGTTTTTTCAACGGCCCTTGGCGTCACATTCATTGATCCGTACATTTGTACAGGGTGTACGTCATGTGGCTCCTCGGATACGGTCGTCTCTGGCTCCGTGGGATTTGAATCTGGTGCTTTCTGTGCTGCAGAAGCCACCATATGAGAAGATCAGGGACATTCCCTTGTGACTGTTGTCGCAGAAAGTGGCCTTTCTACTGGCTGTTACATCCCATCCGCTAAGCGGGTGTCTGAGTTGGCAGCATTATCCTGCAAGTCACCTTACTTGGTCCTTCATAAGGACAAAGCGGTTTTGTGACCTTCCCCTTCGTTTCTTCCGAAGGTGGTTTCTTTTCATTTGAATGAGGATGTTGTTCTTCCCTCATTGTGCCCGCACCTGTCGCATCCCAAGGAAGTTGAACTACATCCGTTGGATGTAGTGAGGGCTTTGCGGGTGTATTTGATTTCTACAGCTTCTTTTCGGAAGTCTGATTCCTTATTTGTGCTGAAGGAAGGGTCGCGCAAAGGCATGGCGCCCTCGTCAGCTACCATTTCTCGTTGGGTCAGGAAGACCGTGACTCATGCATATGAGGTTCGGGGCAAAGTTCCCCCGTTTCCAGTCACGGCTCATTCCACCAGGGCAGTTAGTACTTCCTGGGCATTTAGACACCTGGCCTCGGTGGCTCAGGTGTGCAAAGCAGCTACTTGGGCCTCAGTGCACACGTTTACCAAGTTTTATAAGATTGATGTCTCAGCATTTTGGATGCTGCCTTTGGCCGCAAAGTATTACAAGCGGCAGTTTAGGCGCGGATGGCGCCGCCCGAGAGGGCTTTTTTGTTGGGTACTGTTAGTTCGCCCACCCCTTTCGATTGGCACAGCTTTGGGACATCCCCATGTGTCATAAGAAGAGCTGCGTCTGTCAGTGAACGCAAGAGTAAAAGGGATTTTATTATAACTTACCGTAAAATCCTTTAACTCTGAGTTCACTGACAGACGCAGCACCCACCCCTCTGTGGAGTTTGTACGGCTTGTTACGACCTGATGTGCTATGCAGAGCAGGGGGATTATATGCTAAGGTGAGGACGGCCCCCTGGGAGGGGCCAACCTATGCTTTTGTTTTATTTTTGCCTAGGCTACTCCTAGTGATATGAGCATAACCCCATGTGTCATAAAAGCTGTGTCTGTCAGTGAACTCAGAAAAGGATTTTACGGTAAGTTTTATAATAAAATATTAATGTCTTTGTTGAGATTACATTTCTTTTTATTTGGCGCTGAAGAGGATTGTGTCGAGGACATGGATGCCCTTGTTGACTAGTCTCCATCACATTCTTCACTGGGCCTGTAGTTTTAAAGTGATTCATGGCCTCCTGCTTGTTTCCCTGATTCTTGGAAGAATCATTCTTCCCCTTTCCTCTATTTACACAGAAAATCTATCGATAAGAGATTTGACAGCAATTTCTGAATGAATTTGCACAAATATCGGTTTCCTGTACACAATCCTCCTCCTGTCATGCAGTTTAGCTTTTTAAATTTTTATGCTTCAAATCTCTCCCCTGGTTATGCACTCTGCCCAAGTTAGATTTCATTTTTCTGAAAATTATTCTATCTGCTGCATTCCTTTTTCTCCCATAAACAACATTTAAAGTGATACTAAACCCACTGTTAAATTTACGTTGTCCCTTCTAGTTCTGTATGTGAATGGTGGCACTGTAATTTTAATAAGTACCCATTTTACTAATTGATATACAGCTGTCACATGACCCAGATCTTTCCTAGCCTGCCCTCAAGGAAACCGGAGCAGGAGGAGCTTCTAGTCCTCTGCTGCTGGCCACGTGTGCCAAAAACAAAACAAACAGCCTTTGGAATACAGAGTAAAAATCTTTATTATTTTGTTGAAATAACATGGTGTGGGAGGATTTCTGGCAGTCACAGGCTTTGTCATGCTCCTCCAGCCTGTGTTAGAATAAGGCTATGTTCACACTGGGGCGGGTGGTAGTGGTAAACCACCGCTAGTTACAGTGGCGATTTACCGCTGTTATAGCGGCTTTATGGCGCCGCTATGCAGGCGGGAGCGATGCGCTTTTAACCCCTCACAAGGGGTTAAAAGTGTTGAAACGCTGCGCTTCCGAGGGGGTGTGCAGCTGCTTTGGAAGCGCTTGGCATTGATTTCAATGGCAGGGGTGGTGGAGGAGCCATGTAAACACCGCTCAGCGCACCGTCCCAAAGATGCTGCTTGCAGGTCTTTTTGTAACGTCCTGCAAGCATTACCACCCCAGTGTGAATGTAGCCCAAGAGGGGGGTGAAGTTACCATTAATCTACGTGTAATATCCCGCCCCTATTGTGTTTAGCTTGTTAGTGGGCATAGAGGAGGAGGGAAGGAGTGGGCTGTCTGTTACCACTGCATATACAACTCCATGTGTGACTCTATAGTCATATGGGCTGCTCAAATATGATAGGGCGGAAATACTCCTCATAGAAACTCACTGAAAACTGAGCATGTGCAGTGTTGCCACCTCAGCTGCAAAATCCATAGCTGAATTTGGGACATGAACAGAAGGTGGAGATGGAAAACAGCATATGAGAGAGAGAGTATGAAGAGCATGTAATACGCCATTTATTTTTTATGATGTGTGTTTACTGACACTTTAACCTTAGAACTCATGAAGCTAGATTACTTAGAAGCCAAGTACAAAAAGTTTCATGAATTAAATTTAGGATTTCATGGCAGCCATGCTTCATCCAATAGGAAGTCCACACATATGTTTATCCAAACCTCGAAACATGGAAAGGACATTTAAACTGATGATAAATCCTTCCATAAGCCCACTAAAGTGACTAGCCGTAGGTGATATACACTGTTAATCTGCAGCCTTCTTTTCTCCACATTTTTCCAAAGTACACAGTCCAGATGGTATTAGCTTCCAGGAGTCAGGAGGCAGGGGTCTCGTGTTGCAGTCTGCACACCACAGAGGTAAGGGCAATCTGATACCAGAGTGGAGGGGAAAGGACACCCCCCCCCCCCCC
>BLSH010228231.1:737058-760090 GCA_018402905.1 Glandirana rugosa | reverse complement strand
GTGTAGGTGTGTCCGATGCCGTTTTACCGGCGGCTTGTTCTCCGGTTTTGTCGGGTGTTTTACCGGTGCCGAGCCGTGGCCATTTTGTGGGCTGTTTTGGCCTCTTGTTCGGCGGCCATTTTGCCGTAGCCTGTGTGGATGTGCTTTTGGCCTCTTGTGACCGCTAGGTGGCCATTTTTGGTGTGCCTGCCTGAAGAAAACGTGCGTGTCGGCGCCGTTTATTCCTATTCTCTTCTGGACAGCGGTGCAAGCACAGCGGCAGTGACAGCACACGGCAGGGGCAGACAGCACTCTTACTGGGACGCAGCGCTAGAAGGGCAATAGCAGCAAGTATAGCTGACTCTCCCTGGGGTGTCGGTGGGCACAGTCGTCCTGGGCATTTACCCGGTTGCTCTGTGGGACAGTAGTGGGGCTGCATAGTGGGGGTGTCATGGCATATAGGCCTAGCAAGTGTTCAGGTGGCACAACGGCGGCTGAACCTGTGGGTTCTTCTCCGGAGGGGTCCGTGGAAGCGCAAGTGGCGCTGGGACCTCTGGTTTCCCTAGATCAATTAACTTCCATATTGGGAGAGTTTTTCTCCCAGGGGGTACCGAGCCGTGCTAAGGGGGTGTCTAAAAAGTGTCCACCCCCGTCTTCTGGGGAGGTTTCTGAACTGGAATGGGCCTCAGTGGTCACAGGGACCCCCCGTGGAGCTCTCAGATGGTGAACTGGAGCCCTCGGACGGCGAGGAAGACCAGAGGGCCTCGGTGGCACGCGAAAGGGCTTTGGTGGCCTCCCCGATCACCGATATCCGTGAGTCATTGCGGCTGGACCAAGCCGGGGAGTCGCAGGAGACTGCCTAAGTTTGTGGATCCTTTAAGCCGTCACGGACCCCTAAGGCATATTCTTATGCCCAATTTTTTGACCACTTTGTGTATAAGGAATGGCAGCGTCCGCAGAATTCCTTTTCACTGCCCAAACGTTTCTCTGTGCGCTATCCCTTTGAGGACAGTCTTTTGCAGAAGTGGGCATCCCCCGCAGTGGACCCTCCGGTGGTTCACCTGAATAAGGTGACGACCATTCCCTTGGAAGGGCCTCCCTCTTTTAAGGATCCGGCCGATAGGCTGACGGAGGCGGTATCCAAGGCACTGTTATTGTTGGGGGCGGGGGTGGCCATGAGACCAGCTCTGGCGTCGGCACTTACGGAATGTGCGACTGAATTGCACAATGAGTTGGGCTGCGGGTGTTCACCTGAGGCTTTGCAGTGGGCTGACCATCTGATACAGGGTCTCCGGTACCTGTGTGACGCGGCCTTGGACCTGCTCCCCATGCTGTCGAAGATGGCTATCTTTGCAGTCATTATCAGACGGGTGCTGTGGTTGCGGTGTTGGTCGGGTGACCACGCGTCCAAAAAGGGCCTCACGGACCTTCCATTTCAGGGTGGTCGGCTTTTTGGGGCGCAGTTGGATGAAATCATTAAGGATTTCACCGGGGGGAAGAGTACCTTTCTTCCAGAACCCAAGCGGCGGGATTTCTGCCATAAGCAGGGTCCTTCATCATTTGTCCAGAAGCGTTTTTTTCGTGCGCCCGGTTCAGCGGGCAAAAGCTCAAGGCCCGGCAAGTCTGCCTCGGGGTCCGGTAAGCGGCCCTGGCAGCGCAAGCCCGAAAAGACGGAGGAAAAGTCCTCCTCTGCATGATGGGTTTCCCCCGCCCGACAAGGGGAGGGGATCCCGACAATTCTGGTGGCTCCGGATTGGCCTCGGCGCCCTTGGTACGCTGACGTGGTGCGGATGGTAACAGATGTTCGCTGGCGGCTCCTGCTTCGCGAAGATCTGCTGTCCCAGGGACCTATCCTGCACCCTGCTTTACCCTCGCTGGCTTTGACGGCTTGGCTATTGAGTCCCAGTTGCTGAGGGATAGGGGTGTCTCTGACTCCGTGATCCCTACCATGCTTAAGGCGCGTAAGTGCGCGCAAGATATATCATCGCACCTGGAAGGCTTATATTGCCTGGTGTGAGGCGGGGGGTTGGAAACACCGCTCTTTCTCTATATCCCGGGTGCTGGCTTTCTTGCAGCAAGGCCTGGATAACAAATTGGTCAGGTCAGATTTCCGCTCTGGCGATTTTTTTTTTTTTTCAATGTCCTTTAGCGACGCATTCTTTGATTCGTACATTTGTACAGGGTGTAAGTCATGTGGCTCCTCAGGTACGGTCGCCTTTGGCACCGTGGGATTTAAATTTAGTACTTTCTGTACTGCAGAAACCGCCATATGAGAAGATTAGGGATATTTCCTTACAATTGCTGTCACAAAAGGTGGCTTTTTTGGTGGCCATTACATCCGCTAGGTGGGTGTCTGAGTTGGCGGTTTTGTCATGTAGGTCTCCCTACTTGGTCCTTCATAAGCATAAGGCGGTGCTGCGCCCTTCTCCTTCGTTCTTACCGAAGGTGGTTTCCTCTTTTCACATTGAGGACACCATGGGTATGCCGTCCCTTCAGAGCACATGCGCCAGTGACCTGACTGGCTGCAGAAACCCTGAATATCTCTTAAACTGTGTACCTTTAGGATATATTCTTTGTGTTTATTATAAGCTTACCTGTAGGTACAAGTGTCCAAGCTGTGTTTCTTACTGCTTTAACGTGGATCGTTACTAGACGCATGAAAATTTGCAAATGTGCTTGATTTCTAATGCAAAAGAGGCATACTATGTCTGTTAAGCACTGAAATATTCTTACCTGCCGTTTTACACTGAGCTGCACATGCACAGCTCAGTGTACAGTTTCAGCATCTGCCGCAATGTCATTCCTGCTCAGCCAATGAAAATGTCTGTAGATTAGAACCTGGGTAGAAGATCTGCCAAATCTCTTTAGCAGCCAGCAAGGGACTGTATCGCTGGAGTGGAATATGACATGGATATTGTAAAACGCTCTCAATTGAGTGCTTTGTAAGGCATAAATGTTCCTATTAATCGTAATTGTTTTCTATTTTCAGACGTACAAAGAGCATTTAGAGGGACAGAAGCACAAAAAAAAAGAACTTTTAGTCGCCGCCCAGATTCCTGCAAAAGGTGCACAGACACAATTGCATTGTCAGCTCTGTGATATTTCTTGTACTGGACCAGATGCCTATGCTGCACACATTAAAGGCGCCAAGCATCAAAAGGTAATCCTGTCAGACACATTTTTGATTCATCAGTTTTATGTATCTTCATACAATACTATTAATACACCTAGAAATTTCTAAACCATTTGTTTTAAAAAAAAATGCAATTAAAGTCCAAAAATAAACCGTATTTTTTTCTGCATTTGCGTTTCAGCCAGTCGCGTTTTTATTTAATTTAAAGTAGAAGTCCAGCCTAACACTAAAATCGCTACATCTACAGACATCCATGTTCTAACACTAACCTATCTAGCTCTGTAAAGAAGAAATCGGTATAACTTTTTTGAAGTCACTCAGGTCCGGTCTCCAGCTGCCAAAGCTCTGCGAAAGGCCACAGCCTGAATGACTGGAAATTGGCATCACCCACAGACTTACTATGGGGCTTCCATTGTTTGCTACCTCCTCTGCACCCGCCTCCATAGCGAAGCCACCGATGACGGCTCAGCATGGGACGAGACCATAGTGGTTTCAGAAAAGTTATGTTTACGGATTTCTTCTTTGCAAGGCTAGATAGGTTAGTGTTAGATCATGGATGTCTATAGATGTAGCGATTTCTCCTACGTTCACTGACAGGCGCAGCTCTTCATGACGTGTGGGTTTATGCTTGTCCAACTAGGAGTTAACTAGGCAGGGAAAAGAAACAGCTGGCCCCTCCCATGGGGCCGTCCTCTCTTCCCACATAAACCCTCTCCATAGCATAGCTCAGCAGTTTTTCAATGTCTAGTTTGCAAGGAGTTGACCTGGCTTCCCTTTAGGGGAATCGCGGTCCTGTTTGTGACCGTTTTTCTTTATTCTTTCTTTTACTTTTATTTGACTTCTGTCAAGCATTGATCTGCTATCAAGAAGCCAGTCCATGGGCTCTGTACTGTCCCCGGCCTGGCCGACCGATGCGAGCCAGTCCCGCGGTATGGGGACCCGCCGCATCGTGCCCATTCCGTGCGGGCGGCCTGGGGTGACCCTCACCTACGCCTAACCCCGGATGCGATTCGGGTAGGGCGATTTTCTGGCCTGCAGCATACCGTCCAGGCAGGGGCGGAAGGTCTGCAACTGGGTGGCTACCCACTGCGCTCGTCAGGAGTGGTGAGTGAGAGTTCTTTCCTTCCCCCCTTTTCAGGGGCGGAAGGGGGACCGACGACCCTGAAAGAAAAAATAAAATAAAATAAATTTCTGGGTAGCCAGCTGGTAGGGGCACGTGGAGCACCTTTTCACCTCCTTCACACCTCCCCTCGCCCCCTCCCCCCCGCACCCGATCGTCTGGCGCCGTTCGTTTAATTTTTCGCCGCCGTGCGGCAATCGGCCGCCATTTTGCGGCGGACTGCCGCCATTTTGCCATAGCCGCAGACGTGCTGGACCTATGGGGCTTTCCCTCTAGCGCTCAGAGCGCCGTTTGCGGTACTGCACGTTCCTGTAGAAGGATTTTCGCCCATATTTGCCTCATGCTTCTGCAAAAACGTGTGTGGAGCGTTTTTTCATTTCTCTGTGGAACGGTGTGTGCTCCAGACGGCACGGCTCTTCTGACAATCCTCCAGGGTTACAGGTAGCAAACTGCAAGTATAGCTGGGCTCCCCTGTGGGTGCTGGTGGCGGCGGGTGCAGTCCTCCTGGGTTCCCTGGTGCGCTGTGGGGCGGTGGTGTGCGGCTGTGTGGGGGTGCCTCAACTTTTTTAGTACCACCTGTGTGTCACTAAGACTGTTTTGAGGGGAGAACGATGGCAGACTATACTGCTGAATCTAAGGAGGAATCAGCGGCGGCGCAATCCTTTTTGGACCAGCTGCGGCTGCAGGGCCCCAAGAAGCGTCTCCCTCCTCCTTGCTTTCAAGGGAGGATTCTTATCCGGTAGTGGCCTCTGAGGTCACAGGGACCCCAGTGGGCCTATCTGATGGGCAACTGGGTCCCTCGGACGCAGGAGAGTTCAGGGGACGGCGACTGCGCGTAAAAGAACGTAGTTTTCACCATTATCATTGGAACGCGCACTACGCTGCGATTGCGCCAGGGTGGCGACTCGCAAACTTCTGCGTATGGGTTTGGGTCCTCCAGGGCCCCTAGGGCCCCCAAGGCTTACCCTTATGATCAATTTTTTGATCACCTTATTTATCGCGAATGGCTGCGTCCGCAGGATTCTTTTTCGCAGCAGCACAGTGGTGTAGTGGGTAGCAATTGCGCCGGGCGGCAAGATGCTTGCTGGCTTGGATCCTAACCATGGCCTCCCTGCCTGAGGTTTACATGTTCTCCCTGTGCCTGCGTGGTTTTCCTCCCGGTGCTCCGGTTTCCTCCCACACTCCAAGAGACATAGGTCCAAACGGTTCGCTGCTCGCTATCCCTTTGAGGAAAGCTTTTTCTTTTTTTTTTTTTTTTTTTTTTAAAAAAAGGCGACAACCATTCCTCTGGAAGGGTTCCTTCCAAGGCTCCGCTGACAGAAAGAGGCGCTGTTAAAATCGCTCTTCCTAGGGGCAGGCTCTGCAGCCAGGTCTGACGTCCGCCAAGGCGGCGCAATATCTGTCTGAGTGTATGGCGGAGCCCCAGAATTTTCTGGACTGTGGCCTCCTGATGGATACGCCGCAGAGGGCTGAATTTTTGCTCCAAGGTTTCAAGTACCTTGGTGATGCGGCCGTTGATTTTACTGCCTATGTTATCCAGGATAGCGGTGTTGCCGTATCCTCAGGCGGGTACTCTGGTTGCGTTTTTGGGCCGGTGACCATGCTTCCAAAAAAGGTCTCGCAGACTTTTCCTTTCAGGGTGGACGTCTATTCTGTCCACGGCTGGGTGAGATCATTGAGGATTTCGCAGGAGGTCAGTACACTTTCCTCCCAGAGCCCCGGAGGTGTGAGTTTCGCCGTAGACAGGGGCCCCCTTACCTCCGGGTCAGTAGAGGTTTTTTCGTGCCCCGGGCGCAGCGGGTAGGGACCCGTCCCGCTAAGGTCGCTGCAGGGGCTTGATACCGGCAGTGGCAGCGCAAAATAAAAACCAAAAAGGCGGAGGACAAACCACCTCAGCCTGATGGGTTGCCCCCACCCGGGCTTCGGGTGGGGGGACGTTTTCTGAGTTCAACTCTCTGCCCCCAGACTGGTTCTTCCCATCAAACTTAGGGCTCCTGCAGGCACGCCGGGAGGCCCTCTTCGGGGCTGTCCAAGCACTCGGACCAAGGGGTGTTCGTGCCAGTGCCTCCAGCAGAGAAGTTTCAAGGTTTTTACTCAAACCTGTTCGTGGGGGGGGGGGGGGGGGGGGCCAGTACCGGACCTGAAGGCCCTGAACCCGGTATGTCAGGGCGCGGAAATTCCGGATGGAATCTAGCCGCTCGGTTGTGGCCGCCCTCCATCAGGGGGAATTTCTGGCGTCTCTGGGCTTCAGGGATGCGCTCCTCCATTATCACTTTGTGACACTCCCTTTCGGTCTGGCCTCAGCCCCTCGAGTTTTCAGGAAGAATGTGAGAATCACAATGACCTCGCTGCAGGACTTCGGCTGGTTGCTCAACCTGCAGAAGTCGACGGTGTTTCCATCCCTTCACCTGGAGTATCTGGGCCTGATTCTGGACACAGAGCAGGCAAAGATTTTTCCTTCCAGCCAGGTTGCTGTCACTGCAGTCGGCAGTGCGATCCCTCATATCGCACCGGCGGTCTTCATTACGATTCTGTATGCGGGTGCTGGGGCTCATGGTCTCGAGTTTTGAGGCGATACCTTACACCCAGAGTAACACTCATCTCCTTCAGCGAGCAATCCTGGCTCGGTGGGACAGGCCCCCTCGGTCCTTGGACCTTCTGATCCGTCTGAGCTCCCAGACCTGGGCGTCTCTGACCTGGTGGCTCGGAACTCGGCGTTGATTCAGGGGAAGTCGTTCCTTCCCCTTCAGTGAATGGTCTTCACCACGGATGCCAGTCTTTCAGACTAGGATGGGGTCCTGGGACAGCTGTCTGCCCTGGGCCGTTGGTTGGCACAAGAGGCTCGTCTCCCCATCTATGTGTTGGTACTGAGAGCACTCAGATTGTGCCTATCACACTGGACAGTGAGGTTGTAGGGTCGTCCGATTCGGATTCAGTCGGACAATGCCACGGCAGTGGCATATGTGAACCATCAGGGCGGCACGAGGAGTCCAGCAGCTGCGGCGGAGGCAGCTCTGATACTGCGTTGGGCGGAACGTCACGTTCCGGCACTCTCCGCCATTTACGTTCCAGGTGTGGAAAACTGGCAGGCGAACTTTCTCAGTCGCCAGACGCTGGACCAGGGAGAGTGGTCTCTCCACCCAGAGGTGTTCAACCGGATTTGCCGCAGATGGGGGACGCCGGACGTGGATCTCATGGCGTCTCGGCTCAATCACAAGGTGAAAACCTCTGTGTCCAGAACGAAGGATCCATTGGCAGTGGCCACGGACGCTCTGGTGGCCCCTGGGGCCATTACCGTCTGCTGTACGCCTTCCCTCCGATAACACTTCTACCACGTTTGTTACGCAGGATTGTGGCAGAGGGAATACCAATAATCCTGGTGGCTCCAGATTGGCCTCGGCGCACTTGGTACGCCGACGTGGTGCAAAGGGTGGCAGATGCCTCCTGGCGGCTCCCGCTGCGAGACGATCTACTATCTCAGGGTCCCATCTCGCACTCTGCTTTGCCTTTGCTGGCTTTGACGGCCTGGCTATCGAGTTCCAGGTGCTAGGAGACAGGGGAGTCTCTGTCTCCGTGATACCTACCTTGTTGAAGGCTCGCAAGTGTACGTCTCGCAAGATTTACCATCGCACCTGGAAGGCTTGTATACCTTGGTGTGAGGTCATAACCCTCGCTCTTATGTAGTATCCAGGGTCCTGACTTTTTTGCAGCAGGACCTGAACAAAAAACTGGCTTTGAGTAATCTCAAGGGCCAGATATCGGCTCTGGCGATTCTTTTCTAGAGACCTTTGGTTTCACACTTGTTGATTCGTACCTTTGTACAAGATGTGTGACATGTGGCGCCTCGGGTGAAGGCCCGACGGCCCAGTGGGATCTGAATTTGGTGCTTTCTGTACTTCAGAAACCGCCCGAGAATATCGAGATTTCTTTACAAATGCTGTCACAAAAGGTGTTTTTTTGGTAGCCATCACTTCCGCCAGACGGGTGTCTGAAATGGCAGCACTATCATGCAAGTCTCCCTACCTGGTCCTGCATAAGGACAAGGCGGTCTTGCGACCCTTTCCTTCCTTCCTTCCTTCCGAACGTGGTCTCTTCTTTTCACTTTAATGAAGATATTATTCTTCATCCATTGTGCCCTCGTCCATCGCACCCAAAGGAAATTGAGTTGCATGCCTTGGATGTAGTGAGGGCCTTATGAGTGTAATTAGCTGCTACAGCTTCCTTTTGGAAAGCTGATGCATTGTTTGTGCTGGCAGAGGGTCCGCGCAAAGGTTTGGCGGCCTCGTTGACTATTTCTCGTTGGTTTAGACAAACCGTGACCCGTGCATATTCTGTCGGGGCAAGTTTCCCCCCCTTTCCGGTCACGGCTCATTCTACCAGGGCTGTTAGCACTTCCTGGGCTTTTAGACACCAGGCCTCGGTATCACAAATGTGCAAGGTGGCCATTTGGGCCTCGGTACACACTTTCTCTAAGTTTTATAAGTTGATGTAATAGCATCTTCGGATGCTGCTTTTGGCCGCAATGTTTTGCAGGCAGCAGTGTAGGCGCGTCTGGCGCCCCCTTAAGAGGTTCTGTTGGGTACAGTTGTTATCGTTTACCCACCCCTCTTTTTGACACAGCTTGGGGACATCCCCACACGTCATGAAGAGCTGCGTCTGTCTGAACGTAGGAGAAAAAGGGATTTTATCAAAACTTACCGTAAAATCCTTTTCTCCGAGTTCACTGACAGACGCAGCACCCACCCCTCTGTGCTCTGTTCTCTGTACGGCTTGTGTACAAACTGCTGAGCTATGCTATGGAGAGGGTTTATGTGGGAAGAGGACGGCCCCATGGGAGGGGCCAGCTTTTTCTTTTCCCTGCCTAGTTAACTCCTAGTTGGACAAGCATAAACCCACACGTCATGAAGAGCTGCGTCTGTCAGTGAACTCAGAGAAAAGGAGTTTACGGTAAGTTTTAATATCCCTTTTTTAGTGTTAGGCTGGACTTCTACTTTAAGGCTACTTTCACACCAGTACCGGCCGAACTTTAGTGGTAAAACACCGCTAATTTGCAATGCTTTTAGCGGCGCTTCGGCAAAGCTATTCATGCGGCAGCGGTGCACTTTTTATTTTTTATTTTTGTTATAAATTCTCTATTTTTCGTTAACTTTTGATACAAAACATGGCAGTTCGGGCATACCCCGGCCAAAGCTTACACAAACATACCATCATTCTTACAATTCTACACCTCTTAACCACTAACGAACTAAAACCCGCTCAGGTCTGTTACCAACTTGATGCAGGCCAGGATGAAGTATTGGTACAGTATCGCTGCCCTCCCAGCCATCACAGCCACCCACATTGCTGTTTCTGAGCAATGTTCAGAACATAATAAAAATCAGGTGATCATCTCTCTTGAAATTAAATCTCTGCCCAAAGATACAGGCGAAGAGCCTAATGCACCTATTCTTGGTCATCGAATCTGTATCGGTCCACAGATGCCAAATCTTTTCATACTTTTTAGGACATACTCTAGACCAGTATGCAGCCTTGTATAGTGGAGTCCCATCCTTGACTATGCGTTTCCACATTTCCAAGGTGGGGGGGGGGGGGTTTGCATCCTTTCACCGAAGCACAATAGCCTTCCTTGCATAAAATAGGAGAATAGCCAATAAGGTTCTCATGGCCTTGGAGCAGGCCAATGAGTCCATCAGACCCAGGAGACGCACCCTGATTGTGGTTGGGATATTTATAGCGATTTAATTCCTGAATGAACTGAGTGATTCTACTCCAGTACTTTTGATTCATTGGACATTCCCAAAAGATATGTATTAAACCCACAGGGGTACCATTACATCTCCAGCAGCCCGCCGAGACAGAGGGGGTATATACGATGCAAACGCTGAGGGGTAAAATAGTTCCTGTGCAGAATTTTAAATTGAATTAATTTGTCCCTACTCGCTATCGGGCTGTAGTGAACTGTCCCACACGTTTTCCCAATCCTCTGTATCCAGGTCCCGCACCTCCGTCCGCCGTTTCTCCCGCAGTCCATCCATACCCACCTTGATGTAAGGCAGTAGAGCTTTGTAGATCTGTGACAGAGATTTAAGCCTTGTACACACGGTTGGACGATCATATACAACAGGCCATACAAACAACCGTTGTATGCTAATCCGACCGTTAGTATGCGCGATTAGAACAGCATACGTACGACGGTCGTACAACAGGAGTTGTATGAGCAAACTAGAAAACTTTGGTTGTACGACAAGCGGTCGTACGACCGTTGTATCGTGTGTACAGAGAAGTTGGTCCAACAAGTTGTATTGTGCAAAACACGCATGCTCAGAAGTCAGGAATGGCCGGACACTAATTACATGCACCTGAACTTTCTCTTTATACGTTCACAACACGTCACTACGTTCGGCTTGGTCGTACGATCATGTAGTGCATGTCAGTATGCGAGATACAACAGCCAACATACGATTTGGGCCGTTCGGTCGTACGACCATTGCACCGTGTGTATGAGGCTAAAAGTTCAGGATCCCTTAGTAAGGATTCCAAATCTTTTTGCTCCAAACGGATTAAGGACCCAAATTGTGATTCGTATGAATGAAGGAGCTGCATGAACCTAAAGAAGGACGAGTTCGGAAGTTGATGTCTTTCTTTTAGCATTTGAAAGGTAAAGAACCCTGACCCATCACAAATATCCTTCAGGTATTTGATTTTGAAGGACTGAAATTCCTGCAGCATTGGGTTGAACCATAATGGCATGTTCGGGGACCATATGGTTCTCTCAAGATTGGGTTTGAACAGGACAATATGTCATGCTCTTACAACCGCTGTCATAGCCAGAGTCGGGGGGGGGGAGACAGAATGCCTCTACCTCTATAAAGTAAGTTGCAAAGAGCTTCAAAGGAAGCCAAATACGCCACTTCAAAAACTACTGTGGAATTAGTGTCATCAAACAGCCGTGAACATGCGTAAGGAGGGCTGCTAAGTAGTAAGAGTAGAAATCTGGGCAAGCAAGTTCCCCCTGATTCCAGGGTCAACAGTTTTTTTTTTACTAAATCTGGCCGTGCGTGATTGCCATAGAAAAGTAATAATTAGGGAATCCAATTGTTTAAAAAAACATCTTAGGGACCCATACCAGGGAGTGTCTCAGTTTTTGGATATTAAGACCGGCAGAATCTTCATTTTTATAGGTTGATCTTTCCCACTAGGGACAGGGGGAAGTTCGACCAGGCCCTAAGTTTCTGTTTGCACCATTGCAAGGCTGGTGTTAAGTTAAGTAAAATCATGTATATTTGATGAGATATATATCCCTAAATATTTAATAGTAATCGCCTATTGGAGCGGGGAGTTAGGATCTACTAGGTTCTGTGCTCCTGAATCTTTGGACATGAAAAGGGATTTCCCCCAGTTGGCATGAAGCCCAGGGAGCAATGCAAAGCGGTCAAGGATCCGTAGTACTGCATAGAGTGATAATTTTTCAGTTATAGAGCCCACTCGGATACCACACACATCGCCTGACCTCAGCACCTCCACCTGTGGCTCCATTGCCAAGGCAAACAGCGCAGGGGATAAAGGGCACCCCTGCCTCGTGCCCCTTTTAATCCAGAAGGGGGCCGAGAGTCTGCCACTGAGTTTTATAGGCTTTTGGGGCCTTATACAGCAAGCCTATCCATTGCCTGAATTTTATGCCAAAGCCCAAAATTTCTAAAACTTTCATGATGTATGGCTACCTGACGGTGTCAAAAGCGTTTTCTATGTCCAGCGCCACCAAGACTCTGGAGGCATCGTCCTTGTCCGGGAGCTGGTAAAAACTCGCCTTAGATTCACATCCGTGGACTTATCTGGCATGGAGCCAGTCTGGTCAATATTAATCAGGTATGGCAACAATTTCATTAATCTGGTCGCCAGAACCTTTGTCAGAATCTTAAGATCACAATTCAGTAGAGATATGGGTCTATAAGATGAGCAACTTGTCAGGTCTCTATCTGGCTTGGGAAGCAATATGATATGCTCCCAGGCTATGGGAGAATAACTTGGTTAGTCTGGGAGCCAAAAGTGTTGCTTGCGTCTTGTACCACTCCCCAGGTAGCCGGACCTGGGGAGAGCAAAAATGGCATCCTCAACTTCTTGGTGTGATGAGTTTGTCTAGGGCCTCCCTATCCTCCTCCGAAAGGATTGGCAACTGCAGCTCCCCTAGCTCTCTCAGTATGGAGTCATCTAGATCAGGTTGGGGGTCGTCATATAGACGTTTATAATATGTCTGAAATTCATTCAATATACCCTCTGGGTCTGTGACCATATCCCCGCTAGGGGACTGGATTCTTGGAATGGCAGTTTGAAGTATAGGTTTGTCAAAAAGATTCACAAGAAGTTTGCCATTTTTGTCACCCGATTCAAATAGTCTGGCTGCAAACTTCCTCGAATCAGACTGGACTAGGAATGTGTAATGGAGTTTTAGGTCTCTCTTTGCCTGGGCTAGATGGAGTAGTGTAACTTTCCGGGGTGGCTGCTGAAATAAACTTTGTGGGCCTCCGACTCTTTCAGCTCCAATTGGGTGGTCTGTGAAGCATAATCCGATCTTGCTGCTTTAATAGAAGAAATATATCCCCCCCCCCCCGGCTTGAGCCTTACCAGCCTCCCACACCGTCTCAAGGGGAACCGAGCTCTCGTTTATCTGCCAAAAATGAGTTAATTTAGGGGCAACCATTTCCTGCACCTTGAGGTCATTTATCCAGTGTGGCGCTAGCCTCCAGCACCCCAGCTCACGGCCAGAGCCCAGAACCATACAGAGCTCTAGCGGCATGTGGTCCGAAAGACCAGTCGGGAGGTAGGAGACCGCCCGCACATGGGAAACACTCGAATTGTACCAAACATCAAATCAATCTGAGAGCCGGACCTATGTATAGATGACACATGAAAGCAAGTCTTATCCTCTGGATGTTTCCACCTCAAATTTCTGTTTGGCCCAATGCATCCGCCCACGAGATCTACGGAAGCAGATCTATTAGGATTAAATGTATCTTTATCGGGATCGAGAATGGCAGTAAAGTCTCCACCCACAATTACATTGTGGGGTTGGAAAGGGGCCAACGCAGCCGCTATAGCATAAAGGATAGTGGAGTCAAACGGAGGAGGGACATATACATTTACCATAGCCCAACTTTGAGAGTACATTTCAACAATCAATATGACATATCCCCCCCCCCCCCCCGCCAGGTTAGTAATAACCTTTTGTACAGTGCATGGAAGCCATTTGTCTAGCAATATTGTCACTCCCCTCGCATAAGAGGAGTACGTGGCGGGGAAACCTTGCTTAACTCACGCTCTTCTGAGGGCAAGTATTTTGCTGCCCAACAGGTGTGTTTCCTGGAGAAACAGGACATGAGATTTGAGTCTGTAGGTAGTTGGAAGAGCAAGGAGCGCTTTATTTTGTCATTTAGGCCTCTAATATTCCAAGAATTAATTTTCACCTTCGATCCCATCAGTGGAGCCTGTTGCGCAGGAGCAAGATGTAACCACCCCAAGGGGGCCATAACAGGAGACCCCTAGCTCATGGGATCCGGAGTATATGAGCAACCCGGATGACGAGGAGGAAGTCAGATGCACTGCGTTGTCCAAATAAATCAAACATAACCCGATCAGGTAAAAAAAAGTCAATTGTTCAAAAAACTCCCTACTGCATGGCTTAACCCCAACAATTGTCATGTCAGTTTATACCCAAAAACTGAAAAACAAGTTTGCCTGCTTGAGGCACAGTTCTTGGGAACCCTATATGGATTCCAGCCTGTGACAGTATGCGAGGTTGAGGGGTGCTCAACCTTAAGAGTCTTGGGAGAACTAGGTGCTGCTACCTTGAAGTGCTCCATTGAAACATGGCCCGACACGGCTGGGGCCCCTCATAAACGTAACAAGACAAAGTGCCATAGGGGAGAATTTCAGCCATCCTCTATCACTATGAAAGGAGTAGGTGGCTTACCTTGACAAAGCTGATAAGTACGGTCTCAAAGGCCATGTGGATCCAACCTCCAGAAGAATAATTGTCTTGCATGCATAACAAAGATTCAAATATCCAACAATACAGGTCAACCATACTGGCAGAACATAACTTGCCTTCTGGAGTGTACTTGCCTCCTCCGGGTCTGAAGAACAAAAGGAATCCGGAGATGTCATTGCTGGGTGAGAAGCCAGGCATCTGCGTCATCTGGCGACTCGAAGAATCGTACAGATCCTCCATGTTGAACCCGCAGCTGACTTGGATACAGCATAGAGTATTTGATTTCCCACTCATGGAGTCTCCTGCGGACAGCTGTGAAAGTTTTGCGCTTGTTTTGCAGTTCTGCTGAGAAGTCAGGGCATAAATGAACAGCAGTATGATCAGGTAGATGAGGGTAGCGTAGGGTGCTTGCGTGCCTCGCTCAGGATTCGATCACGGTCCCTGTAATTAAGGAACCTTGCAAGAAAAGGCCTCGATGGGGCCCCTGCAACTCTACGGCCTTTTGGGACCCGATGCGCCCTCTCTACAATATAGGTTGGTGAGACAGCAGCCCCAGCACTCTAACATTATTCCTTCGCATTCAGTTCTCTGTCTGATCTGCTTTAGCCACTAGCATTTGCATAGTGTGTTGGATAGTGGACAGAGAATTAACGTGTTGTGCAGTAATGTCTTCTGTCGCAGAGATCCGGTCCTCAGTGTCCACTAGTCTGCCCCTGATCTTGTCCAGATCGGCTCTGATTAATGTGCATTCTGTGGCCAAATAGTCTATGCGGGCCATCACAGATGTTTTGCTTTGCTCTATGGCTGTTAGGATAGCCGCCGTATCACTTACCAGGGCTTGCGGTGATTGCTGTCGAGGTGGTGACGGCTCCTCCGACATGCCTGCTCTACACCCTGTTCCAAATTATGCCAAAGATATTTTTCTCATTTACCTAAATAATTGATGTAAACAGTCAGCATAATTCTCATGTTATCACCTATTAAGAGTACAATTTAAATTTTATTCGAACAAACCTCCTAATGATAGCAGTATTGTTTTTCAAAATAAAAAACTTACAATGCACTGTTCCAAATTATTATGAACAGTAAGTTTCAAAACACTTTATAGGTTGTAAAGAACTGAAAATTGTCATTTGTTGTGTTTGCAGCATATTTACTGAAATCAAAAGCGATTTCAATCAAACTTTAAACAACATTTTAACTTTTTAAACATTTTAACAGGTCAGGTTACATTTTAACATAGGACCCCTTATTTGATAGCAGCTTCACAAGTCTTGCATCCATTGAACTTGTGAGTTTTTGGACAGTTTCTGCCTGAATTTGTTTGCAAGATGTCAGAATAGCCTCCCAGAGCTGCTGTTTGGATGTAAACTGCCTCCCACCCTAATAGATCTTTTGCTTGAGCATGCGCCAAAGGTTCTCAATAGGATTGAGGTCAGGGGAGGATGGAGTGCACGAAAATAAGACTAGACAAGAGGTGGCCCCCTGGAGACCAAAAACCCCTCTACAGCTGTGGACAACTGTTGTTATCATAGCATCTAGGATTTAGAACATAGTTTTCTCAAGTAGTTTTCCAGGACAGCCCATGAGACCTAGGGCTCCCCCTACCAGAATAGGAAACACGTTCACCCTAACAGATAAAAGGCTGTCCTCCCGGCCTCCCCTTCAGTATTAGTGTTTCCTCCAGTCGGGAGGGTTATCTCATTCCTGGGTCTCATGGGCTTTCCTGTGGGTATTACGGGTTCAGCATATGACAGGCCGCCACCTCCCCAGAGCGATGCATCATCCTGTAGTGTTGAGGGTGGCTGCTCTTCACCCTGTCCTCAGTGCCTGGAGAGGGCCAAGACCACTGTAGATGTCCGGGAAGCAGGATGGGTTGCCTCAGTCCACTTCGGCCAGAGGGCCCGTAGCCCGGGTCGGAAGCATTATGGCTGGGAGCATGGCTGGCCGCATTGGTGGAAGGGGGTAAAATCCTTCATGTGAGGAAGGGGCGGAGATCTTGCGGTCCAAGCTAGCCTATATGAAGTGCCGAAGCGTCACTTCCGGCCACGGAGACACTGGTTCCAGTCTCCTTAAAGGCGCGAACAGGTGGGTACTAAGTGGCTGGTTTTGATGGTGGGGCCCAGCAGGGGCTGTAGAACACATGGAGAGCGGGATGGATTCCTCTGCAGCTCTTGCTCAGGCAGTGGACGCACGCTCTGGCACCAGCACCTCACAGGTAAACCTGGGGATGAGTCCCTCTTGCAAATCCTGTGGGTTTTTTTCCCCTGACACCATAGACTTGGGGGACTTGGTGAAAGGGGGGGGGGCACGTTTCCTTTCTCTCTTGCATTGGCATGTGTTTTGGATAATTGGGGTAGTCTGTTTTCAACCTGGGGGCCTTTTGTTTTCTGATTACAGGCCACGACTCAGGAAAAGGCCCAGGCGCAAACACCCAAGAGAAAATGTGCAGTCTGCATAGGCAAATTGAGCTCTTCATGGAGTATAGCAGTCTGCCACACATGCATAGATAACTTGATTAAAGATGACCCCGCAGTTTCTTGTCAAAAGATGCTTACTTCTGTAAGGGATGCGCTATCTTCAACTTTTAGCTTTTTCAAATTCCTAATTGACCAGATGCAGGTCCCCTCTCAGGGTCCATCTTCAGATAGGACTACAGTGTTTTCTGTTGCCCTCACTGCGGTAAGCGAGGATACGAAGAAGGAAATTAGAGCTCACAGTTCTTTTCAGGAAGGAAGAATCTGGGTCAGAAGAAGGGCCTAAGCATAGGGAATGCACCAGGGGCTCTAGGTACAAGCTATCACTAGAAGATGTCGATAACTTGTTAAAAGCTATCTATGTGACACTCAGAATCGAAGGGAATGTGCAGATGTCCAAGCACAATCTGTATGAAGGAATGCATAAGAACAGGGTTTTTCCTGTGCACAACTCCCTTTTAGATGCAATTAAATTAGAATGGGAGAATCCAGAGAGGAATCTTTTTTTTTTTTCCAGTAGCCTAAAAAAGAGATTTCCCTTTGGTGAAGACGCAGAGCAGCCTTGGAACCCTAAGTTGGATGCGCTTCTTTCAAAAATGTCCAAAAATACATACCTGGAGTTTGACGAAATGGGCACACTTAGGGATCCCATGAAAAGGAGGTGATGCACTTTTACGCAGGGCCTGGTATTCTGGGAAACTGGCCTTAGTGTCTACATGTGTAGTCAGAAACCTTGAGTTGTGGTTATCACAAATTCAGACGCACCTCTCTGCAGAAACTGCAAGAGAGCAGATCCTTAAATCCTTCCCACTCCAGTTTCGGGCAGTGGGTTTTCTGGCAGATTCCTCTACTGAGTTGGTTAGGATGACAGCTAGGACCTCTGCCTTGGTCAATTCGGCCAGAAGAAGCCTCTGGCTCAAGACATCGTCAGTTGACTCCTCTTCTAAGCTGCGCCTGTGTGGTCTTCCCCTGTCAGGTGATCGTTTGTTTGGCCCTGGGTTACAATAAAATTTGTACTTTGTTACTTACTTGGTCTGTTCATTTAACAATCCCTGAGGGGTTCACTGTGCCTTTGGCACTAGGTGTTTTCTTTTGCAATTGGTCCCTCTGCCAGGAGATTTTTTCCGGAAGTTTCTTCTAGAGAAAAAATCTCATCTTAATAGCCCCCTTTTGGCCCAAGAGGCTGTGGTTTTCTCTCCTGCAGGCTCTAGCTTCATAGCTTCCAGTCAGCCTCCCAAAAGACACAGGACCTATTGTCTCGGGTCTGGTATCGCCCACCCTTAGATGGCATCATTGAACTTAGCGGCTTGGTACCGGAAGAGAAGATATTAAGCTCCCAGGAACTTTCAGACAAAGTTGTCAGAACCATGGTTAATTGCAGGAAACCTGTTAAATTTTTTCCAAACTTTGGAGTATATAGTAACTCTTGTTTGTCTGAAAATCAGACTTTCTCGCAACGTTCCGTCTGTTCTGGATTTTTTTTAGGAGGGTGTCGACAAGGATCTATCCCTTAGTACTTCAAAGGTTCTGGTTGCGGCTATCAGTGTTTTCCTCTAGTATTCTCTTTTAGGAAAATCCTGTTATAGCGAAAATTTTTTAAGTCAATCGCTAGGTCCAAACCTGTGGTTGTCAGAGCATGTCCTACCTAGGACCTGTCTCTAGTTCAACAGGCTCTAGTAGGTTTGAGCCCCTGAAGGATGTGTCAGTGAAATTACGCTAAAGACAATTTTTCTGGTTGCAATTACGTCAGCTCGCAGGGTCAGTGAATTGCAGGCTCTTTCAGTCAGGGAACCTTTGCTCATGGTTTTTGAAGATGGGGTGGTAAAAATGGATCCAGGTTTTTTGCCAAATGTAGCCAATACCTTCCATAGATCCCAGGATATTATGCTGCCAACTTTTTGCAATTCGCCGAAGGGCGTGAAAGAGGAACTTAAGTTTCCTAGATGTTAGAAGAATTCTTCTCTTGAAGGTTGAATAAAGACCATAGTCCATCCAGTTAAACCTGTATAGGTGTATGCGTGTCGATTGTAGATAATAGTTTCCCATATCCCTGTTGTGTTCACTAAGATGCATGTCCAAGAATCTTTTAAAAATCAATACTCCACGCTAACACCACCAATTGTAGAAGAGTTCCACATCCTTATCACCCTGACAAAACTCCCCACGCAGCTTAATGTTAAACTGCTTCTCCAATCTCATTGTGTGTCCACCGTGTCCTCTTACACTTCCTGAGACTGAAACATTTTCTTCCTCCACTGGGATTATCATTGAGGTATTTGTATACCGCTATCATATCTCCTCCCAAGCATCTCTTCTACAGGGAGAATACATTTAGTGCTTGTAGTTGTCCTAATTGAGGTCCTCCCGTCCACTTATTAATTTTTAGTTCCCTTCTCTGGACTCTCCCCAGCTCCATAATCTGTAAAACGTGGTTATGTTACCACATTGAATCTGAAGCTGACTCGGCACTGATGGATCACTGTTCCTGGACCCTGGAGTATCCAAGCCGGAACCTGCCGGCGCATGAGAGTGGCGTCATTGGAGCCCTTGGACAGAAGCGTAGTACCCGGAATAAGGAAGCCGCAGTGGCCAGTGTGGAACGCATGCGTCCTTGTTGCTGTGACAACAAGTTTCACGCGCAAGCACTTTTTCAAGTCACGGGAATGATGGCTAACAGGGATTTTTAAGCTCAGTGTAGGGGTGGGGAGTGGGCAGAGCTAAAGGGAGAATAGAATAGTTAACCCATCAGTGCCCATTCCATGTGATAAAACACAACATATTTAGTGAAACCATAATACATGAAATGTGAACAATCTATAAAACATTGTATATGTTAAAAGCATGCCGATGAACAGTTATTATAAAAAGCAATCGTTAAAAGAAATAATACAAGCAAATTAAAACAAATATACTAAATAATATAATAAATGACAGAGAATATATATATATATTTGCACAAGATATATAATCGCAACTGGAAGGTTTATATTGCCTGGTGTGAGGCGGGGGGTTGGAACCCCCGCTCGTTCTCTATATCCTGGGTGCTGGCTTTCTTGCAGCAAGGCCTGGATAACAAATTGGCTTTGAGCACCTTCAAAGGTCAGATTTAGTCTCTGGCGTTTTTTTTCAACGTCCTTTAGCGACGCATTCTTTGGTACGTACATTTGTACAGGGTGTACGTCATGTGGCTCCTCAGGTACGGTCGTCTTTGGCACCGTGGGATTTAAATTTGGTACTTTCTGTACTGCAGAAACTGCCATATGAGAAGATCAAGGATATTCCCTTACAATTGCTGTCACAAAAGGTGGCCTTTTTGGTGGCCATTACATCTGCTAGGTGGGTGTCTGAGTTGGCGGCTTTGTCATGTAGGTCTCCCTACTTGGTCCTTCATAAGGATAAGGCAGTGCTGCGCCCTTCTCCTTCGTTCCTACCGAAGGTGGTTTACTCTTTTCACATTAATGAGGATATTCTCCCTATATTGTGTCCACACCGTCACATCCCAAGGAGTTTGCTTTACATTCTTTGGATGTCGTGAGGGCTTTGCGGGTGTATTTGACGGCTACGGCTTCTTTTCGGAAGTCTGATGCTTTGTGTCTCAGGTGTGCAAGGCGGCTACATGGGCCTCGGTGCACACTTTTGTTATATTTTACAAAGTTGATGTGGCAGCATCCGCGGATGCTGCTTTTGGCCGCAAAGTTTTGCAGGCGGTGGTGTAGGCGCAGCTGGTGCCTCCTGAGAGGATTCTGTTGGGTACAGATGTTGTTGTTTACCCACCCCTCTTGAATGACACTGCCTTGGGACATCCCCACTTGCCAATGAGAGGGCTGCGTCTGTCAGTGAACGTAAGAGAAAATAGGATTTTTTGACTTACCGTAAAATTCTTTTCTCTGAGTTCACTGACAGATGCAGCACCCACCCCTCTGTGTTGCGTTTGTACGGCTTGTAACGAACTGATATGCTATGCAGAGCTGGGGGGTTGTATGCTGGAGTGAGGATGGCCCCCTGGGAGGGGTCAGCTTGCCTTTTTTTCTTTTTTGCCTAGTCTACTCCTAGTAGGATGTGCATAAACACACTTGTCAATGAGAGGGCTGCATCTGTCAGTGAACTCAGAGAAAAGGATTTTACCGTAAGTCAAAAAATCCTAATATTTATATTGAAAAGGCCAAAACTCTGCATATCATCAAAAATACGTATCAAGCAAAGGTGTGCACAATATTTAAAAATATATTTATATTTATAGATACTGCAATATATTCTACATATTATGAATTGGACATTGGACACCAGCATGCGGAATTCTAACGTTACACAACATTGTGTACTTCCAGGGCCTCATTGAGGCCATTTGGTGATAGAGATTCAAAATTGTAAATCCAGAAGACCTCTCTCCTACAGAGTAGAGAAAATCTCTTGTCTGTAAGGGTACCTTTCAGGACAGCTTCAATCGCCATCACCTACAGGCATCTGAAATGTATTATGCGCCTGGAGGAGATTGCGAGGAACACTGTTTGTCACAGCCCTTGTGTATGAGTCTGCGGTGTTCCCCTATGCGCTTACGCAAGGTGCGCATGCCTCAGGACATAAATAACAAACTCGGTTAAACATTAATATATGGTCTAATCTTGAATTTTTTTTTTTTTTTTGTTAACCATTTGAGACAGTCAATGCGGCATTAATTGGCATGTGAGACATCTCCTTTTCCTACACTGAGATCCCAATTCTGTTGAAAAAGGATCTGATATCAGTGTTTATTGGTGGTCTGTAACTTACTGGGGGCTAAAATATTTTTCAACGTCCATGCCCTTCTAAAAGTTTCCTGGGGGGGCCGGAGGCAATGTGGCAGCCAATCTTTGGTCCAGCTTTAGAATACCATAATGTTTGTTTAGGATTTTAGAAATAGATCTATATTTCTCATTAAAAGTGGTAATAAGTAATATTTCATTTATGTTCTCTGATAAGCTGTAACTATCTTTTTTTTTTTTTCTGTGGGGTTTAGCGGTTCTAAGTAATTTTCTAGCAAAAAATACTGATTTTTTATTTTCCACAACAAGTTTTATTGAGGTTTTAAAAGTTTTCCAAACAGTACAGGAAGTGTAAATAGCAATAGGTTTCAAATCATTGAAATCAATTACAGAATACAATGTCAACAGGTTAAATAGTACTTTGATAAAGGTCGTGTCGATTTTAGTCAAACTAAAACAATCTAAATAGCTTTGGCCTAGAGGCAAACATTTCACAACAGCAGTTGAGTATAAATGCGCTCCCCGTAGTCTGAGGATTTTGTGCTTTTCCTGTCGGACTCCCTTTAATTAAAGAGGGCTGAGTGTGCCCAGGGGGGAGCAGGGGGCTGCCTGGTTCTCTGTGAGGGCTCGTTATTGCATAATGTGGGTTAATGAAGCATGGGGAGGGGGGAGGGAAGGAGCCCAGAAATAAGAGGGGGGAGGTAGAGAGGGAAAGGAGGAGGGGTATACAAGGGGGAGGTGTAGGTGGGGGAATGGGAAGCTTGTAGTGAGAACAGTGTAAATAGGGGCCTGGGGTGAGGGGAAAGGGGAACCAGCTGCTCTCTTGTTCTTAGTAACCTACATAACGTAGGGTAAATGTGAGGTGGCATGTTCTAGCCATGTAAGAGGGTTATTGTAAATCTATGTCTCAAGGTGTATTGGTCAAGTCTGAGTATTTTTGTGTGAGTCTAAAGGATAGCCAGGGTTCCCATGTTCTAGAGAACTTGGGGATGTTGTCTTGTGAAAAATACTGATTTTTAATTCTTAACCACTTCAATACTGGGCACTTAAACCCCCTTCCTTCTTGGACTAATTTTCAGCTTTCAGCGCTGTTGCAATTTGAAAGACAATTGCGCAGTCATGCGACACTGTACCCATATGAAATTTTTATAATTTTTTTCACACAAATAGAGCTTTCTTTTGTTGGTATTTAATCACCTCTGGGTTTTTATTTTTTGCGCTATAAATTAAAAAAGACTGAAAATTTTCAAAAACAATGCATTTTTCTAAGTTTCAGTTATAAAATTTTGCAAATAAGTAATTTCTCTTTATACATTTTGACCAAAAATTATACTGCTACATTTCTTTGGTAAAAATAACCCAAATCAGGGTTTATTTGGTGTTGGCGGACAGACGTTTTGGGGACTGTGACAGACGTGACGGGGAAATACAGATGTTTTGGGGACGGTGACAGATGTGTTGGGGGACGGTGACAGATGTGTTGGGGGACGGTGACAGATGTGTTGGGGGACGGTGACAGATGTGATGGGGGACGGTGACAGATGTGATGGGGGACGGTGACAGATGTGATGGGGGACGGTGACAGATGTGATGGGG
>BLSH010228231.1:709299-724867 GCA_018402905.1 Glandirana rugosa | reverse complement strand
GCTTTTTGCTGGCTTGCCACGATCCGCTAGCCCTTCCCCCCACACACTTCCCCCACTTGTCCTCGAGGTGCGCGTGGAGCTCCTGTTCACCCCCTTCACACACCCCCCTTCCCGATCGCCTAGCACCGTTCGGTCGTTTTTCGCCGACATGCGGTGATCGGCCGCCATTTTGCGGCGGACCGCTGCCATTTTCCTGTAGCCGCAGACATATTGGGCCTATGGGGCTTTCCCTCTAGCGCTCAGAGCGGCCATTCGCGGTACTGCACGTTCCCTGCAGGTGTTTTTCGGGCTCTAGTGTTTGACGATCCTCAGGGTTATGGCAGCAAACAGCAAGTATAGCTGGGCTCTCCTGTGGGTGCTGGTGGCGGCGGGTGCAGTCCTCCTGGGTTCCCTGGTGCACTGTGGGGCGGTGGTGTGCGGCTGTGTGGGGGTGCCTTTAATTTTTAGTATGCATCTATGTGTTACTAAGGGAGCTGAACATTGCTCATCACGGCGGCGCAATCTGCGCAAGGGGCTTTTCTGGGCCAGCTGTGGCGGTCTTTAGTGAATTTTCCCCAGGGCGGATGTCACCAACAGGCCCCCCGAGAAACGTCCCCCTCCTCCTTGCTTTTCAAGGGAGGATTTTGATCCGGAAGGTCCCTCGGACGGAGAAGAGGATCAGGGGATGGCGGCTGCGCCATTATGATTGGTATCGCACTACGATGCGACTGAGCCAGAATGGCGAATCACTGTTTTCTGCGCATGTGTGTGTGTGGTCCTCCAGGCCCCCTAGGGCACCTAAGGTTTACCCACATGATCAATTTCCTGATCACCTTGTTTATTGTAAATGGCAGCGTCCGCAGCATTCTTTTGGAGCAGCACAGTGGTGTAGTGGGTAGCACTTGCGCCTGGCAGCATAATGCTTGCTGACTCAGATCCTAACCATGACCTGCCTGAGGCTTGCATGTCCTCCCTGTGCATGCGTGGGTTTCCTTCCGGTGCTCTGGTTTCCCCCCACACTCCAAGGGACATAGGTCCAAACGATTCGCTGCTCGCTATCCCTTGAGGAAAGTTTTTTTTTTTTTTTTTAAAAATGGGAGTCGCCTTGGGGTACCGCCGATAGCTCGCCTTAATAAGACGACGACCATTCCTCTGGAAGGGGTCCCTGCCTTCAAGGGCCCCGCTGACAAAAGACAGAGGCGCTGTTAAAGTCGCTCTTCCTGGTGGCAGGCTCTACTCTGCGGCCAGCCCGGACGTCCGCCATGGCGGCGCGATATCTGTCTGAGCGTATGGCGGAGCTCCAGAATATTCTGGACTGCGGCCGCCTGCTGGATACGCCGCAGAGGGCTGTATTTGCTCCGAGGTCTCAAGTACCTTGGTGATGCGGCCGTTGATTTACTGCCTATGTGATCCAGGGTAGCAGTGTTGCTGTATCTTCAGACGGGTACTCTGGTTGCGTTTTTGGTCCGGTGATCATGCTTCCATAGACCTTCCCTTTCAGGGTGGACGTCTATTCGGTCCACGGCTGGGTGAGATCATTAAGGATTTCACAGGAGGTAAGTGCCCTTCTTCCCAGAGCCTGGAGGCGTGAGTTTCACCGTAGACACGGTAAGCTCGCTGCAGGGGCCGGGTACCGGCAGTGGCAGCGCGAAACCAAAAAAAAAAGCGGAGGACAAGTCCTCTTCAGCCTGATGGGTTGCCCCCACCCAGGATTCGGGTGGGGGAGCGTCTTCTGTGATTCGCAGGCCGGTGGCTGGCCCACATTCCCGATCGTTGGGTCCGGGAATTGGTGTCCACCGGGTACAGGATAGAGTTCAACACTCTACCCCCAGACAGGTTCCTCCCATCAAACTTAGGGCTCCGACAGATCGCCGGGAGGCTCTTTTTGGGGCTGTCCAAGCACTTTCTGTCCAGGGGGTGATCGTGCCAGTGCCTACAGAAGAGAGGTTTCGAGGTTTCTACTCGAATCTATTCGTGGTTCCCGAAAAAGGGGGGGGTTCGGTCAGTACTGGACCTGAAGGCCCTGAACCGGTATGTCAGGGCGCGGAAATTCCAGTTGGAATCTATCCGCTCGGTCGTGGCCACCCTTCATCAGGGGGAATTTTGGGCGTCCCTGGACATCAGGGATGCGTACCTCCATGTACCCATTTGTCCACGGCATCAGCGCTTCCTGCGCTTTGCAGTGGGAGACCTCCATTTTCAATTTTTGGCACTCCCCTTCGGACTGGCCTCAGCACCTCGAGTTTTCACAAAACTGCTAGCCCAGGTGTTGGCGTTGCTCCGACAGAGAGGCATTGCGGTGGTAGTCCACCTAGACGACCTGCTCCTGCGAGCTGAGTCCGCTTCGGTTCTGGAGGAGAATGTTAGACTCACAATGACATCGCTGCAGGACTTCGGTTGGTTACTCAACCTGCAGAAGTCGTCGGTCTCTCCATCCCGTCGCCTGGAGTATCTGGGTCTAATTCTGGACACAGAACAGGCGAAGGTGTTCCTCCCTCCAGCCAAGTTGCTGTCTCTGCAGTCGGCAGGTTCTGTATGCGGGTGCTAGGGCTCATGGTTTCGTTGTTCGAGGCATTTCGCCCAGAGTCACGCTCGTCTCCCTCAGCGAACAATTCTGGCTCGGTGGGACAGGTCCCCTCGGTCCCTGGACTTTCGGATCCGTCTGAGCTCCCAGACCAGGGCGTCTCTGGCTTGGTGACTCGGGACTCGACCCTGACTCAGGGGAAGTCGTTCCTGCCCCTTCAGTGGGTGATCATCACCACGGTTGCCAGTCTTTCAGGCTGGAAAGGGATCCTGGGGCAGCTGTCTGCCCAGGGCCATTGGTCGGCACAGGAGGCTCGCCTCCCCATCATTGTCCTGGAGCTGAGAGCACTCAGATTGTGCCTTTTTTTCACTGGGTGAGATTGCAGGGTCGTCCGATTCTAAATCAATCGGACAATACCACAGCAGTGGCGTATGTGAACCATCAGGGCGGCACAAGAAGTCCAGCAGCTGCGGCGGAGGCAGCTCTGATACTACGTTGGGCGAAACGTCACGTTCCGGCAATCTCTGCCATATACATTCCCAGTGTGGAGAACTGGCAGGCGGACTTTCTCAGTCGCCAGACGCTGGACCAGGGAGAGTGGTCTCTCCACCCGGAGGTGTTCAATCAGATTTGCCGCAGATGGGGGACGCCAGAAGTGGATCTCATGGCGTCTCGATTCAATCACAAGGTGGAGACCTTTGTGTCCAGAACGAAGGATCCGTTGGCAGTGGCCACGGACGCTCTGGTGGCCCCCTGGGGCCATTACCGCCTTCTGTACACTTTCCCTCCGATAAAACTGCTTCCGCGATTGATACGCAGGATAGTGGCGGAGGGATACCAATAATCCTGGTGGCTCCAGATTGGCCTTGGCGCACTTGGTACGCCGACGTGGTGCACATGGTGGCAGACGCCCCTTGGCGGCTCCCACTGCGAGACGACCTTCTGTCTCAGGGGCCCATCTTGCACCCTGCTTTACCCTCGCTGGTTTTGAAGGCTTGGCTATTGCGTCCCAGGTGCTAAGAGACTAAGTCACTGACTCAGTGATCCCTACGTTGTGGTAGGCTTGCAAGTGTACTTCCCGCAAGATTTACCACCGCACCTGGAAGGCTTATATAGCTTGGTGCGAGGTGGAGGGTCATAACCCTCGCTCTGATGTCGTGTCCAGGGTCCTGACTTTTTTTTGCAGCAAGGCCTGAACCAAAACCTGGCTTTGAGCACACTCAAGGGCCAGATATCGGCTCTGGAGATCCTTTTTCAGAGACCTTGGCTTCACACTTGTTTATTCGTACCTTTGTACAAGGTGTGCGACATGTGACGCCTCGGGTGAAGGCTCCGATGACTCCGCGGGATCTGAATTTGGTGCTTTCTGTACTTCAGAAACCGCCATATGGGAGATTATCAGGGAGATTTCTTTACAATTGCTGTCGCAGCAGGTGGCCTTTTTAGTTGCCATCACTTCCGCCAGACGGGTGTCTGAATTAGCAGCACTATCGTGCAAGTCTCCATACCTGGCCCTACATAGGGACAAGGCGGTCTTGCGACCCTCTCCTTCATTCCTTCCGAAGGTGGTTTCTTCCTTTCACATCAATTAAGATATTGTCCTTCCTTCATTGTGCCCTCGTCCTTTACGCTCAAAAGAGATTGAGTTGCATGCTTTGGTCGTAGTGAGGGCCTTACGAGTGTACTTGGCTGCCACAGCTTCTTTTCAAAAAGCTGATGCCTTGTTTGGCTGTCAGAGGGTCCGCGCACAGGGTTGGCGGCCTCGTTGGCTACTATTTCTCATTATTTAAGACAGTCCGATGACCCATGCCTATTCTGTTCGGGCAAGGTTCCCCCTTTTCCGGTCACGGCTCATTCTACCTGGGTTGTTAGCACTTCCTGGGTTCTCAGGCACCAGGTCTCGGTGTCGCAGGTGTGCAAGGCGGCCACTTGGGCCTCGGTTCACACTTTCACTAAGTTTTATAGGTTGCTGTGCTTGCATCTTCGGATGCTGCTTTTGGCCGCAAAATTTTGCAGGCGACAGTGTAGGCGCGTCTGGCGCCTCCTTAGAGGTTCAGTTGGGTACTGTTAGCGTTTACCCACCCCTCTTTTTGACACAGCTTGGGGACATCCCCACACGTAATAGAGAGCTGCATCTGTCAGTGAACGATAGGAGAAAAAGGGATTTTATTAAAACTTACCGTAAAATCCTTTTCTCCGAGTTCACTGACAGACGTAGCACCCACCCCTCTGCGCTCTGTTCTTGTACGGCTTGTGTACGAACTGAAGAGCTATGCTATCAGGGGGTTTATGTGGGAATAGAGGACGGCCCCCATGGGAGGTGCCAGCTGTTTCTTTTCCCTGCCTAGTTAACTCCTAGTGAGACCAGCATAAACCCACATGTAATGGAGAGCTGCGTCTGTCAGTGAACTCGGAGAAAAGTATTTTACGGTAAGTTTTTTAATAAAATCAGTTCACTGACAGATGCAGCACCCACCCCTCTGCATTTTTTTCGGTACGGCTTGTTACCAACTAATGTACTGAGCAGAGTAGGGGGATTATATGGGAAAAGGACAGCCCCCTGGGAGGGGCCAGCTTGCTTTCTTCTTTGCCTCGTTAACTCCTAATAGGATTGGCATATTACCCACAAGTCAATGGAGATCTGCGTCTGTCAGTGAAGTCAGAGAAAAGGATTTTTTACGGTAAGTTTTAATAAAACCACTTTTTTAGCCCCCAGTAATCTATAGACCACCAATAATATATGGTAATATGGTTGAACTGGATGGACTTGTGTCTTTTTTCAACCTGACTAACTATGTAACTATCGGATCCTATTTCGACAATAGAATTTGGATCTTTCAGTGTAGGAAAAGTGGATGTCTCACATGTCAATTCATCCCGCATGGACTGTCTGAAATGGTAAACAAAAAAGGTAAAAAAAATTCAGATTAGACCATTTATTACATGTTCAACTAAGTTTGTTGTTTATGTCCTGAGGTGTCCCTGCAGCTTGCTATATGTAGGCCGCACCATGAGCACCTTGTATAAGCACATAGATGAACACCGCAGATTCATACACAATGGCTGACACAAACCTAGTGTTCCTCACTATTTCCTCCAGGTGCATAATCAAAATTTCAGATGCCTAGAGGTGATGGCGGTTGAAGCTGTCCCCAAAGGTACTTTTACAGACGAGAGGTGTTTTCTCCTTTGTAGGAGAGAGGTCTTCTGGATTTACAATTTTGAATCTCTATAACAAAGTGGCCTCAAGGAGGACCTGGAAGTACACAATGTCCTGTAACGTTAGAATTCCTCATGCTGGTGTCCAATTCATAAATATAAATATTTCGGTACAATATATTGCAGTATCTTTAAAATATATATATATATATATATATATATATATTTTTTTTTTTTTTTTTTATTTGCCAACCATGAGAGTATTCAGCTCTATGGTCTATTAATGATTTTAATTACTACAAGTATGAAATAATATTGTGCACGCCTTTTCCTTTCAAAAATTTTTTTTCTTTTCATTTGTGTATTATATTATAATTTGTGTTAATTTGCATGTATTTCTTGTTTTGCTTTTTTTTTTTTTTTTAATGTAATAACTGCCCATTGGTATACTTTAAACATATACAATTTTTTTTATAGATTGTTCACATTTCAAAGTATTATGGTTTCACTAAATGTTGTGTTTTATCACATTGAATGGGCACTGATGGGTTAACTGTTATATTCTCCCTTTAGCTCTGCCCACTCCCCGCTCCCACATTGGGTTTAAAAATCCCTGCTAGCCGTCATTCCCATGACTTGAAAAAGCACATGCGCGTGTAATGCATTGTCACAGCATTGGGGGAGCATGCGTTCCCACGCTGGTCACTGCGACTTCCTCCTTCCGGGTACCGTGCTTCCGCCCAAGGGCTCCAGCGGGTTCTGGATTGGATACTCTAGCAGCTTGCTCAATCCTTGCAACCATGGTGGTTGGTGCCTCTCCATGGCTTTTCATGTCCCAGAACAGTGATCCCTGAGTGCCCGAGCTAGCTTCAGATTCAGCGTGGTAATGTAACCATGTTTTATGGATTATTTTTTTTTTTTTTTTTTTTTTTTTTTTTAATCATACTGTAAATAAATTGCTAGTTGGTGCATTTGGCCATACACTGTGGATTATTACAGCCTTTGTTCATCATATCTATTTCAGCCCCTGAGTGCTGCCAGCCTTGTTTGTCTCCAGTCTTTCAGCATCCAATCCTATGCTTCTGGACAGCAGCACAGTTGAGCTGTGATTACACACACTCTATAGTGGCTGACTTTGCCACTAGTAGCGACTGGAACCCAGTTTTTATCCCCAGCTCCAGCACACCCTTCCTGAGGACTGGTTCCTGCCGAACCAGCCGAGATTTAAACCATCTATTGCTGGCTTTAGTTTGATTTTCTGTTTATTTGCTCACCCCATTGTGGCACTGCTTTGGGACATCCCAGTTGTTGATAATGTAAAGAATAGCTGTGCCTTCCAATGAACAAAAGAGAAAAATAGGATTTTTGTACTCACTACAAAGACACACAGTATCCACCCCTCAATCTTGTTGCTGCCTGTTTGCGGAAATATTTTAGTTCTTGTCATTTGCACTAGTATGTCATGTAACTGACTTGTCCATAGCTGTAGAGGGTGTCTTGGCCACCAGCGTTGGTTGCCCCTGGGCTTTCTTAACGCAACAAGTGTTCCACTCCTGTATGTGGCGATATGTTTTATTTACGGTTATCCCAATTGTAGTTCATCCCTTGCTTTTCTTATGCTTTTACAGGTTGTGAAATTGCACACTAGATTAGGAAAGCCAATTCCTGATGCAGAGCCTGTCATGACACAAACATCTGGACCACCCAGCAAATCCCCAACACTGAGTTCCACGGGAATGCAAAATCTAGAAAATTCTCAGTCCCTTAAATATTCCGCCAACTCTCAGTCATTACCTACAGGTAAGTGTCAAAATGTAAAATCCAATAATGACTACTTATATCTTAATCTTCATTATTTTAAGCTTGAATAATTTGAACAACTAGTATGATGAAAAAAAATACATGTTAGATTCAGATATATACAGGCATGGCCAAAAATATTGGCACTTCTGCATTTCTATCAGATAATGCACCACTTCACTCAGAAAATTGTTGCAATTACAAATATTTAGACTTTCTCATATTTATTTATTTTGTTTGTATTGGTATAACACAGTAGAGATAGAAAAAGCTAAATCTGACACATTCCAATCAAAATTCCAAAAACGGACTGGACAGAATTGACACATTCTCAAAATTGTAAGAATTGCATTCCACGTTTGTGATGCTCCTGTAAATTTGTATTTAAGCTCACATGTATCAATTAACAGGTACTGACAATATAGAAATCACTCCGGCAACCATTTGCCGACCGCCCGCCGTGGCTTGATGGCGGCAACATGGCTTGATATCTCATATTGCCGTCACCTGACTACGGCTGCGAGATCGCGGAACGTGAGCGCGCTGCCAAAGGCGCGCCCGTTTGCTCGCTATGTATCGGGGTTGCCAGGGAGCAGGTAGGGCGGATTCGATGTCCGCCGGCTACCCACGATCGCTACCCCGCACTGAAATAACGGGATCCATGTGTGTAAACACACGGTTCTCCGTTCTGATGGGAGAAGCAGTGTGATCGTATGCTTCCTGTATATGTATCTCCTCCTCCACTCAGCCCAGCCCCCACACAGTAACACATACCACGGAACACAGTTAACCCTTTGCTTGCCCCCTAGTGTTAATCCCTGCCCTGCCAATGACATTTACACAGTAATCAGTGCATTTTCATAGCACTGATCACGGCATAAATGTCAATGGTCCCAAAAAGTGTCAGACATGTCTGCTGCAATGTCGCAGTACCACTAAAAATCGCAGATCACCGCCATTACTAGTAAAAAATATAAATATATATGTGTGTGTATATATATATATATATATATATATATATATACACCAACCCATAAATTCTCATCCTTTCTAAACGCAGCAACTTTTGCGTAAACCAATCAATATACCCTGATTGCAAACTTTTTTTTTTTTTACTAAATATATGAAAAAGTGTGTATATCGGCCAAAACTGATGAATAAATTAGTTATATATATATATATATATATATATATATATATATATATATATATATAGAGAGAGAGAGATTTCTTGCAAAATTGTCGCTCTGTTTATAGCGGTGATGAAGAGTTGATCAAATACCTTCAAAAGAAAGCTCTATTTGTGGGGAAAAATGGACGCCAATTTAGTTTAGGTACAGTCGCACGACCGTGCAATTCTTTGTTAAAGCAACGCAGTACCAAATTGCAAAAAAAGCTCTGGTCCTACAGGGGGAATTACTTCGGGGCTGAAGTGATTAAAATGGTGAAAAATTGACTCAACCTTTCTGTTGTGTGTCCGTGTGCTGCATGGAGAAGAGAACAAGAAGCAAAGAATTGTCTGAGGATTTGAGAACGAAAATTGCAGAAAAGCCTGGACTATCTCAAGGTCACAAGTCAATCTCCAGAGATCTTAATGTTCCTGTGTCCACTGTGCACAAAATTGTCAAGAAGTTTATAGCCCATGACACTGTAGCTAATCTTCCTGGACGTGGATGAAAGAGAAAAATTGATCAAAGATTGCAACAATGGATTGTTTTTTATGGTGAATAAAGAACCTCGATCAGCTTCAAGACAAGTTCAAGTTGACCTTCAGGCACAGGGTACAACTGTGTCAGCTCGCACTATACGTTGCCATCTGAATAAAAATTTATGCTATAGGAGACCCAGGAGGACCCCATGGCTGACACTGAAATATAAAAAAACCATATTAGAGTTTGCCAAAACTTACCTGAGGAAGCAAGCCAAAATCCTTTTGGGAGAATGTGCTGTGGACAGATGAAACAAAATTACAGCTTTTTGCTAAAGCCCATCATTCTACTGTTTTCAGAAAAAGAAATGAAGCCTTAAAAGAAAAGAATACACTCCCTACCGTCAAACATGGTGGAGGTTCACTGATGTTTTGGAGTTGCTTTGCTGCTTCAGGCACTGGATGTCTTCACCATGTGAAATCGGAAGACTACCAAAGAATTCTGGGGTGCAATGTAGGGCCCATTGTCAGAAAGATGGGTCTTACAGCAGGACAGTGACCCAAAGCACCCAGAAATGGTTTAAGACAAAGCTCAGAAGAATACTGAACTCACCAGCAAGGGGCCCAAATCTAAATTCAATAGAGCACCTGTGGAGAGATCTCAAAACAGCTGTTGGGAAAGGTACCCTTCCAATCTGAGAGACCTGGAGCAGTTGTTGAAAGAAGAGTGGTCCAAAATTCCAGTAGAGGTGTAAGAATCTCATTGATGGTTACAGGAGTTGTTTTTTCCAAGGGGTGTGCTACCAAATATTGAGGGGGATAATAATTTTGTCCAGTCCATTTTTGAGGGTTTGTGTGAAATGTGTCAGATTTGGCAAAAGAATTAAACATGGTTGCCTAAACATTTGTAATTGCAACAATTTTCTTTGCGAAGTGGTGAATTATCTGACAGAAATGCAGTGGTGCTAATATTTGTGGCCATGACTGTAGGTAGCTGAAAATGTTTGTTTCTCAATCGTTCGTTGACAGACGCAGCCTCTCATTCTTGACATGTGGTGTTTATGCAGCTTTCACTAGGAGTGGACTAGGCAGAACAAAGTTCAACTCAAAGCAGACACAGTCCCTCTCAGGGGGCAGTCCTCACTTAGCATAACCCCTCTAGCCCTGCTTTAGCAACTCAGTTCGTAGCAAGCAGTACAAACTCAAACAAAGAGGGGAGGCTGCGTCTGTCAATGAACGATTGAGAAAATAGGATTTTTTGTCTTACCGTAAAATCCTTTTCTCTGAGTTCATTGACAGACGCAGCACCCACCCCTCTTTGAGTTTGTACTGCTTGCTACAAACTGAGTTGCTGAAGCAGGGCTGGAGGGGTTATGCTAAGTGAGGACTGCCCCCTGGGAGGGGCTGTGTCTGCTTTGAGTTGAACTTCGTTCTGCCTAGTCCACTCCTAGTGAAAGCTGCATAAACCCCACATGTCAAGAATGAGAGGCTGCGTCTGTCAATGAACTCAGAGAAAAGGCTTTTACGGTAAGTCAAAAAATCCTATTTCTCCTTGCGTTCACTGACAGACGCAGCTCTTCATGACTATGTGGGGTTTTATGTCCGTTACTACTAGGAGTTAACTAGGCAGGGAAAAGAAACAGCTGGCCCCTCCCCTGGGGGCCGTCCTCCTTTCCTACATCAAACCCCCTTCCTGTATAGCTCTTCAGTTTCAATGCCTAGTTCGCAAGGAGTTGACCTGGCTTCCCTTCAGGGGAACTGCGGTCCGATTGTGACCATTTATTATTTTATATTTTCTTATTTTCACTTCATTCAAGATGAAATCTTCTATCAAGAAGCCGGTCGGGGCATAGAGAGTCCTAGAGCTCTGTACTTTCCCCGACCTGGCCAACATGATGCGAAGCCAGTCCCGCCACTAGGTACCCGCCGCATCCGGCCCGTTCCGTGCGGGCGGCCCGGGGTGCAATCCCCCTGCTGGTCCCCTCTACCGATGTGATTCGGCTGGGCGACTTGGGCCTGCAGCATACCGCCATCAAGGGCGCAAAGTCTGCTTAGGCGGCTACCACGGCGTCGGATTGGTAAGTGAGCGCCACCCTCCCCCCTTCCTAGGGGCATGTGGGGGCCCGACGACTGCCGCAAGCTGGGTTCTTGTAACGCCCCGGGATAGCCAATGGTGGGACTCTATAGCTCCCTGCCCCCCGCCACACCCCCCCCCCCCCAGCACCACTGCGATTACCCGGCCTTGTCATCCGGATCGCCATGCGGCGACCGGCCGCCATTTTGCGGCGGACCGCCGCCATTTTCCCGTAGCCGCGGACATTCCCAGCCTATGGGGCTTTCCCTCTAGCGCTCGGAGCGGCCTATTTCGGTACTGCACGTTTCCTGAAAGGGTGTGTCGGCCTCTAGTGTTTCACAGCGGCCATTTTAACTGCATGCTCTGCATCTACACGTGGCTGCAGCTTCTCCCCCTCTTCAGAAACGGCGGTGACACGCAGCACAGCTCTTCCTGACGATCTGCACTACTAGCAGAACAGCAAGTATAGCTGGGCTCCCCCTGGGTGCTGGTGGGCACTGTCCTCAGTAAAGACTGTGGGTGTGTGGCTGGGTGGGGGCGCACCTTTCCCTTTTTTGTTTCATTTTTCCCTTTAAAAAAAAAAAAGCTATGACAGATCCCCCCTGCTGAACCTGCTGAGGTGGCATCAGCATCCCCCCAATCAGATCAAGGGGCCTTTCTGGACCAGCTGCGGGCGGTTTTCACCGAGTTTTTTCCCCGTGGGGACGCCGATCCGCGGGTCTCCAGGAAGCGTCCCCCCTCCCCCTCAATTATTATCAGGGGAGGAATCTGTGCCAGAGCTGGCATCAGTTGTCTCTGGGACCCCTGCAGACCTATCTGATGAGGAGACAGGAGGTGACAGTGTACCTCCTGAAGGGGACCAGGGGCTAGCAGCTGCACAAGAAGCAGCACTTGTGGCCACCATTATCGCTGGCATTCGCACTAAGTTGCAGCTGGATCAAGATGATGACTCACGATCTGCTGCGTGTGTGTGGATCTTCTAGGCCCCCTAGGGCCCCCAAGACTTATCCTTATAACAAATTCTTTGACCATTTCCTATATCGTGAATGGCAGCGCCCACAGCGTTCCCCCTCACTGACATCACGTTTTGCGGTTCGCTATCCCTTTTGAGGAGAGTTTTCTAAAAAAGTGGGAGTCCCCTGCGGTGGACTCACCGATTGCACGCCTTACTAGGGCGACTACTATCCCTATGGAAGGGACTCCTTCCTTTAAGGATCCTGCTGATAGGAAGACAGAAGCACTTTTGAAGTCCCTGTTTCTGAGCGCGGGCTCTGCTGTACGACCGACCCTGGCTTCGGCCATGGCGGCACAGCATCTATCTGAATGCATGGAAGGCCTTATGAAGGACCTAGAAGGCGGTCGCCTGATGGAGGCGCCGCAGAAGGGTGAGTTTTTACTCCAAGGGATCAAATATCTCTGTGATGCGGCCATGGATATTCTGCCCCTGTTGTCCAGAATATCGATCTCGGCCGTCAGGCTTCGCCGAATTCTTTGGCTGCGTTCCTGGTCGGGCGACCACGCTTCCAGGAGAGGTTTGGCTGACCTCCCCTTTCAGGGTGGACGTCTCTTTGGCCCATGTCTTGATGAAATCATCAAGGATTTCATGGGGGGTAAGAGTATCTTCCTTCCGGAGCCCCGCAGGCGTGATTTTCGCCGTAGACAGGAGCCTTCCCCCTCAGGTCAGAAGAAGCCTTTTCGTGCCTCGAGCACGGCAGGTAAAGGGACCCGCTCTGGTAAGGCCGCTGCAGGGGCCAGAAGACGGCACTGGCAGCGCAAAACAGAAAAGACGGAGGACAAGCCTTCCTCAGCCTGATGGGTTGCCCCTGCCCGAAGGTCGGTGGGGGGACGTCTTCTGGGGTTCGCAGAGCGGTGGTTGACCCGTGTTTCAGACCGCTGGGTCCGGGAAGTGTTGTCCACCGGGTACAGGATAGAGTTTCTCTCTCCACCCCCAGACAGGTTCTTCCCTTCAAACTTAAATCTCCCGCAGGATCGCAGGAAGGCCCTATCCGAGGCAGTACAGGCTCTCTTGGACCAAGGGGTGATTGTCCCGGTTCCTTCAGGGGAGAGGTTTCGAGGTTTTTACTCAAACCTTTGTGGTACCCAAAAAAGGGGAGGGTTTTCGGCCCATCCTGGACCTGAAGGCTCTGAACAAGTATGTCAGGGCGCGAAAGTTCCGGATGGAGTCTGTTCGGTCAGTTGTGGCCGCCCTCCACCAAGGAGAATTCTTGGCGTCATTGGACATAAGGGACGCGTACCTCCACATGTACCCATCCACCCTCGTCACCAGCGTTTCCTGCGGTTCGCGGTGGGGGATCGCCATTTCCAATTCGTGGCTCTTCCCTTCGGCCTGACCTCCGCACCCCGGGTCTTTACAAAGTTGTTAGCTCCGGTGTTGGCGTTGCTGCGCCAGAGAGGCATTGCCATAGTGGCATACCTGGACGATTTGCTCCTGCGAGCGGACTCGGTCTCGGCTCTGGAGGAGAATGTGAGCATCACGATGGCATCCCTACTGGACTTCGGCTGGTTACTAAACCTGAAGAAGTAATCAGTGGCCCCTTCCCGCCGTTTGGAGTATCTGGGCCTCATTTTGGACACGGAACAGGCGAAGGTGTTTCTCCCTCCAGAAAAACTGCAGAGTCTACAGTCGGCTGTGCACACCCTCTTGTCTCACCGTCAGTCTTCATTACGGTTCTGTATGAGGGTACTGGGGCTCATGGTCTCGTCGTTCGAGGCGATACCTTTTGCCCAGAGTCACACTCGTCCTCTCCAACGAGCAATTCTGACTCGGTGGGACAAGTCCCATCGGTCGTTGGACCGTCCTATCCGGCTGAGCCCCCAGGCCAGGGCGTCCCTGATCTGGTGGCTACGGGACCCGGCTTTAACGCAGGGGAAGTTGTTCCTGCCTCTTCAGTGGATGATTATCACCACAGACGCCAGCCTGATGGGCTGGGGCAGAGTCTTGGGCCAGCTTTTGGCCCAGGGCCGTTGGTCAGCTCAGGAGGCTCGTCTGCCCATCAATGTGCTGGAACTGAGAGCAATCAGACTGTGTCTCCTTCATTGGACAATGAGATTGCAAGGCCGTCCGATCCGAATTCAATCGGACAATGCCACAGCGGTGGTGTATGTGAATCATCAGGGGGGCACAAGGAGCCCAGCGGCGGCAGCAGAGACAGCTCTAATACTGCGTTGGGCGGAACTTCATGTTCCGGCTCTCTCGGCGGTTTACACTCCAGGTGTGGAGAACTGGCAGGCGGACTTTCTCAGTCGCCAGACGCTGGACCGAGGGGAGTGGTCCCTCCACCCGGAGGTGTTCGATCAGATTTGTCTCAGATGGGGGACGCCGGATGTAGATCTCATGGCGTCCCGGTTCAATCACAAAGTTGACAGCCTTTGTGTCCAGAACGAGGGATCCGTTGGCAGTGGCCACGGACGCTCTAGTGGCCCCCTGGAGCCATTATCGTCTCCTGTACGCCTTCCCTCCGATTCAACTGCTCCCGAGATTGGTATGCAGAATAATGACGGAGGGGATACCAACAATTCTGGTGGCCCCCTGGCGGCTCCCGATGCGAGACGATCTTCTGTCTCAAGGACCCATATTGCACCCTGCTTTACCCTCGCTGGCTTTGACGGCTTGGCTATTAAGTCCCAGGTGCTGAGGGACAGGGGAGTCGCCGACTCTGTAAATCCTACTTTGCTAAAAGCTCGCAAGTGTACCTCTCGCAAGATCGATCACCGCACCTGGAAGGCATACATTGCTTGGTGTGAGGCGGAGGGCTTTAACCCCCGCTCTTATGTCGTATCCAGGGTCCTGACCTTTTTACAGGAGGGCCTGAACAAAAAATTGGCCTTGAGTACTATCAAGGGCCAAATTTCGGCCTTAGCCATTCTCTTTCAGAGGCCTTTGGCCTCGCACTCTCTGATTCGTACCTTTGTTCAAGGTGTGCGACATGTGGCGCCTCGGGTAAGATCTCCGATGGCTCCGTGGGATTTGAATCTGGTGCGCTCTGTTCTTCAGAAACCACCTTATGAGAAACTCGGGGAGATTTCCTTACAGCTTCTGTCGCAGAAGGTGGCTTTTTTGGTAGCCATCACTTCTGCTAGACGGGTGTCGGAATTAGCTGCACTATCGTGCAAGTCTCCCTATTTAGTACTGCATAGGGATAAGGCGGTCTTGCGACCTTCTCCCTCTTTCCTCCCGAAGGTAGTCTCTTCCTTTCACATCAATGAAGATATTATCCTGCCTTCGCTGTGCCCTCGTCCATCGCACCCAAAGGAGTTTGAGTTGCACGCCTTGGACGTAGTGAGGGCCTTATGAGTGTACTTGGCTGCTACAGCTCCTTTTCGGAAAGCTGACACCTTGTTTGTTCTTCCAGAAGGGCCGCTT
>BLSH010228231.1:683742-703066 GCA_018402905.1 Glandirana rugosa | reverse complement strand
TGTCCTCGAGGTGCGAGGGGATGGCCGCCGATGGGTCGTTTTTTTTAAAAAAAAAAAAAAAACCCAGCAGACAGGGGGGAAAGGCGGGGATTTTTCCCCCCTTCCTTCCTTGAGAGTGAGTGGTGAAACCTGCTGCGGTACCCATCGGTGGGTCAGCGTTTGGAAGGCGGGGACGAACCCGCGATACGACGTCCGGTCTTTCAGAGGGAAGCTTACACACAGGCCCGGATGCGATTCGGGAAGGGAGACTTTCTGGCCTGCAGCATAGCGCCCAAGCAGGGGCGGAAGGTTTGCGACTGGGTGGCTACCCATGGCGTCGTCCAAAGTGGTGAGTGAGAGTTCCTTCCTTCCCCCCTTTTTAGGGGCGGAAAGGGGGGACAGACGACCCAAAAAAAAAAAAAAAATTTTTTTTGCTGGGTAGCCGCCGGTAGGGGAGCGTGGAGCTCCTGTTCACCCCCTTCACACCAACACCCCCCCCCCCCACACCGCACCCGATCGTCTAGCACCGTTCGGTCGTTTTTCACCGCCATGCGGTGATCGGCCACCATTTTGCCATACCCGCAGACATATTGGGACTATGGGGCTTTCCCTCTAGCGCTCAGAGCGGCCATTTGCGGTACTGCACGTTCCCTGCAGGTGTTTTTCGGCCTCTAGTGTTCAACGGCGGCCATATTGGAATCCCTGCTTATGCAAAAACGTGTCTACAGTTTTTACTTTCACTTTGGAACTGTGTGTGCTCCTGACGGCGCAGCTCTCTGACGATCCTCAGGGTTATGGCAGCAAACAGCAAGTATAGCTGGGCTCTCCTGTGGGTGCTGGTGGCGGCGGGTGCAGTCCTCCTGGGTTTCCTGGTGCATTATAGGGCGGTGGTGTGCGGCTGTGTGGAGGTGCCTTTAATTTTTAGTATACATCTATGTGTTACTAAGGGAGCTGAACATGCTAGGAGCAATCAGCGGCGGCGCAATCTGCACAATGGGCTTTTCTGGACCAGCTGTGGCGGTCTTTAGTGAATTCTCCCCAGGGTGGATGTCACCAACAGGCCCCCCGAGAAGCGTCCCCCCTCCTCCTTGCTTTTCAAGGGAGGATTTTGATCCGGAAGGTCCCTCGGACAGAGAAGAGGATCAGGGGACGGCGGCTGCGCCATTATGATTGGTATCGCACTACGATGCGACTGAGCCAGAATGGCGAATCGCTGATTTCTGCGCATGTGTGTGTGTGTGTGGTCCTCCAGGCCCCCTAGGGCACCCAAGGCTTACCAACATGATCAATTTCCTGATCACCTTGTTTATTGTAAATGGCAGCATCCGCAGCATTCTTTTGGAGCAGCACAGTGGTGTAGTGGGTAGCACTTGCGCCTGGCAGCATAATGCTTGCTGGCTCAGATCCTAACCATGACCTGCCTGAGGCTTGCATGTCCTCCCTGTACATGCGTGGGTTTCCTTCCGGTGCTCCGGTTTCCCCCCACACTCCAAGGGCCATAGGTCCAAACGGTTCGCTGCTCGCTATCCCTTGAGGAAAGATTTTTTAAAAAAAATAAAAAAATGGCAGTCGCCTTGGGGCTCCCGCCGATAGCTCACCTTAATAAGACGACGACCATTCCTCTGGAAGGGATCCCTGCCTTCAAGGGCCCCACTGACAAAAGACAGAGGCGCTGTTAAAGTCGCTCTTCCTGGTGGCAGGCTCTACTCTGCAGCCAGCCCTGACGTCCGCCATGGCGGCGCGATATCTGTCTGAGCTTATGGCGGAGCTCCAGAATATTCTGGACTGCGGCCGCCTGCTGGATACGCCGCAGAGGGCTGTATTTGCTCTGAGGTCGCAAGTACCTTGGTGGTGCGGCCGTTGATTTACTGCCTATGTGATCCAGGGTAGCAGTGTTGCTGTATCTTCAGACGGGTACTCTGGTTGCGTTTTTGGTCCGGTGACCATGCTTTCACAGACCTTCCCTTTCAGGGTGGACGTCTCTTTGGTCCACGGCTGGGTGAGATCATTAAGGATTTCGCAGGAGGTAAGTGCCCTTCTTCCCAGAGCCTGGAGGCATGAATTTCGCCGTAGACACGGTAAGGTCGCTGCAGGGGCCGGGTACCGGCAGTGGCAGCACGAAACCAAAAAGGCGGAGTACAAGTCCTCTTCAGCCTGATGGGTTGCCCCCCACCCGGAATTCGGGTGGGGAAGCGTCTTCTGTGATTCGCAGGCCGGTGGCTGGCCCACATTCCCGATCGTTGGGTCCGGGAAGTGGTGTCCACCGGGTACAGGATAGAGTTCAACGCTCTACCCCCAGACAGGTTCTTCCCATGAAACTTAGGGCTCCCACAGGTCCGCCGGGAGGCTCTTTTTGGGGCTGTCCAAGCACTTTTGGTCCAGGGGTGATCGTGCCAGTGCCTCCAGAAGAGAGGTTTCTACTCGAATATATTCATGGTTCCCGAAAAGGGGGGGGGGGGGCGGTAAGGGCTCGGCCAGTACTGGACCTGAAGGCCCTGAACCGGTATGTCAGATTTCAGGGCGCGGAAATTCCGGTTGGAATCTATCCACTCGGTCGTGGCCACCCTTCATCTGGGGGAATTTTGGGCGTCCCTGGACATGAGGGATGCGTACCTCCATGTACCCATTCGTCCATGGCATCAGCGCTTCCTGCGCTTTGCAGTGGGAGACCTCCATTTTCAATTTTTGGCACTCTCCTTCGGCCTGGCCTCAGCACCTCGAGTTTTCACAAAACTGCTAGCCCGGGTGTTGGCGTTGCTCCGACAGAGAGGCATTGCGGTTGTAGCCCACCTAGCCGACCTGCTCCTGCGAGCGGAGTCCACTTCGGTTCTGGAGGAGAATGTTAGACTCACAATGACATAGTTGCAGGACTTCGGTTGGTTACTCAACCTGCAGAAGTCGTCGGTCTCTCCATCCCGTCGCCTGGAGTATCTGGGTCTAATTCTGGACACAGAACAGGCTAAGGTGTTCCTCCCTCCAGCCAAGTTGCTGTCTCTGCAGTCGGCAGGTTCTGTATGCGGGTGCTAGGGCTCATGGTCTCGTCGTTCGAGGCATTTCACCCAGAGTCACGATTGTCTCCCTCAGCGTGCAATTCTGGCTCGGCGGGACAGGTCCCCTCGGTTCCTGGACTTTCGGATCCGTCTGAGCTCCCAGACCAGGGCGTCTGGCATGGTGACTCGGGACTCGACCCTGACTCAGGGGAAGTCGTTCCTGCCCCTTCAGTGGGTGATCATCACCACGGATGCCAGTCTTTCAGGCTGGGGAGGGATCCTGGGGCAGCTGTCGGCCCAGGGCCGTTGGTCGGCGCAGGAGGCTCGCCTCCCCATCATTGTCCTGGAGCTGAGAGCACTTAGATTGTGCCTTTTTTTCACTGGGTGAGATTGCAGGGTCATCCGATTCAAAAATCAATCGGACAATACTACAGCAGTGGCGTATGTGAACCATCGGGGCGGCACAAGGAGTCCAGCAACTGCGGCGGAGGCAGCTCTGATACTACGTTGGGCGGAACGTCACGTTTCGGCAATCTCTGCCATTTACATTCCCGGTGTGGAGAACTGGCAGACGGACTTTCTCAGTTGCCAGACGCTGGACCAGGGAGAGTGGTCTCGCCACCCGCAGGTGTTCAATCAGATTTGCCGCAGATGGGGGACGCCGGACATGGATCTCATGGTGTCTTGATTCTATCACAAGGTGGAGACCTTTGTGTCCAGAACGAAGGATCCGTTGGCAGTGGCCACGGATGCTCTGTTGGCTCCCTGGGGCCATTACTGCCTTCTGTACGCTTTCCCTCCGATAAAACTGCCTCCGTGATTGATACACAGGATAGTGGCGGAGGGGATTCCAATAATCCTGGTGGCTCCAGATTGGCCTCGGCGCACTTGGTACGCCGACGTGGTGCACATGGTGGCAGACGCCCCTTGGCGGCTCCTGCTGCGAGACGACCACCTCTCTCAGGGGCCCATCTTGCACCCTGCTTTACCCTCGCTGGTTTTGACAGCTTGGCTATTGAGTCCCAGGTGCTAAGAGACAGGGGAATCGCTGACTCAGTGATCCCTATGTTGTGGTAGGCTTGCAAGTGTACTTTCCGCAAGACTTATCACCACACCTGGAAGGCTTATATAGCTTGGTGCGAGGCGGAGGGTCATAACCCTCGCTCTTATGTCGTGTCCAGGGTCCTGACTTTTTTGCAGCAATGCCTGAACAAAATCCTGGCTTTGAGCACACTCAAGGGGCAGATATTCTTTTTCAGAGACCTTGGCTTCGCACTTGTTGATTCGTACCTTTGTACAGGGTGTGCGACATGTGGCGCCTCGGGTGAAGGCTCCGAGGGCTCCGTGGGATCTGTATTTGGTGCTTTCTGTACTTCAGTAACCACCATATGAGAATATCAGGGAGATTTCCGTACAGTTGCTGTCGCAGAAGGTGGCCTTTTTAGTTGCCATCACTTCCGCCAGACGGTGTCTGCATTAGCAGCACTATCGTGCAAGTCTCCCTACCTGGTCCTACATAGGGACAAGGCGGTCTTGCGACCCTCTCCTTCATTCCTTCCGAAGGAGGTTTCTTCCTTTCACATTAATGAAGATATTCTTCCTTCATTGTGCCCTCGTCCGTCACACTCAAGAGATTGAGTTGCATACTTTGGACTTAGTGAGGGCCTTACGAGTGTACTTGGCTGCCACAGCTTCTTTTCAAAAAGCTGATGCCTTATTTGGCTGTCAGAGGGTCCGCTGAACTATTCTGTTTGGGTCAAGGTTCCCCCCTTTTCTGGTCACGGCTCATTCTACCCGGGCTGTTGGCACTTCCTGGGTTTTCAGGCACCGGGTCTCGGTGTCGCAGGTGTGCAGGCGGCCACTTGGGCCTCGGTTCACACTTTCACTAAGTTTTATAGGTTGCTGTGCTTGCATCTTCGGATGCTGCTTTTGGCCGCAAAATTTTGCAGGCGGCAGTGTAGGTGCGTCTGGCGCTTCCTTAGAGGTTCAGTTGGGTACTGTTAGCGTTCACCCACCCCTCTTTTTGACACAGCTTGGGGACATCCCCACACGTAATGGAGAGCTGCGTCTGTCAGTGAACGATAGGAGAAAAAGGGATTTTATTAAAACTTGCCGTAAAATCCTTTTCTCCGAGTTCACTGACAGATGGAGCACCCACCCCTCTGCGTTCTGTTCTTGTACGGCTTGTGTACGAACTGAAGAGCTATGCTATGAGGGGGTTTATGTGGGAAGAGAGGCCGGCCCCCATGGGAGGTGCCAGCTGTTTCTTTTCCCTGCCTAGTTAACTCCTAGTGAGACCAGCATAAACCCCGCACGTAATGGAGAGCTGCGTCTGTCAGTGAACTCGGAGAAAAGGATTTTACGGTAAGTTTTAATAAAATCCCTTTTTTGGGGGGGGTCACCTTGGAGGGGGTGAGTTCGGGTGCATCTGGGGGGTCTTACTTTGACTTTTTTTTTTTTTTTACTTTTTACATTTTTTATTTTATTTTTGTGAGGGCTCACCTTGGAATGGTGAGTGCGGTTGGACCTGTGGGGTCTTACTAGGTTTGTTTTTGTTTTTTTTTTTACTTTTTACATTTTTAAGGGGGGCGGAGTCTTTGGTAAGCTATCAGAGGTCTAAACAGACCCCCATATCTCTTATTTTGAGACAGAGAAAAGGAACTGAAGTCCCTTTTCTCTGCAGCACTTCAATGAGTGAGAAATTTCAGGAATTTCTCATTCATTGAGAAAATGACAGACTGATGGATAGTAACACTCTCGGTTACTATTATCAGTGGGACATATAGCCGTGATCTTAGTGATCACTGCTTGCGCCCGCTGTGCTACGGGGGGGTGTTGGTAAACACGTATACCAAACCCCCCAAGCCCTAACTTCACCCACACCGCTGCGATCCCCAGCCTGTCAACTCGCCGGAGAACACAGGCAGAAGCTGCAGGCGGCGAAGGAGGGAGATGCCGCTTGGCGCGGCAATGGATGGGGCATGCGGGGGCCGGTATGGGTGGTGTTCTGAGTGATGGGAGGGACACCCCTGAATCCACTTAAGCCCCATGCAGCACCTGAAGCCTGTGGGAGTGGCAGAGGAGGGATACTGGCTAATGATAGCTGTGGGGGCTGCCATGGGGGGTGTACAGGATGGGGGGTTAAGGATGGGGAGTTTGCCCTAGCCTGGTGACAGCTGGCAGGAGGGGGGAGGCGGCAGAGAGGGGCAATCCCAAGACACATCATTGGTTGTTATGGAAGCGGCGGCCCCGTTCCTTAACAACCAATAATTTCAGGCATTTTTTTCCATTACATTTCATTTGTTAGCGGGGAATTCCCGCTGACAACTGAAAGAACCGAGACCGAAGGTGTCGGTTTCAGGTATCGGTACCGATACTCTGAAAATGCCCAGTATCAGTACCAATACTAGTATCTGTATTGGTGCAACCCTAGTTCTGAGTAATTTTCTAGCAAAAATAGATGATTTTTAAATGTAGGAGAGAAGTGGCAGAATTGGCTTGGGAGGCAAGTGGTTAAGTTTATTTTCATGGCAAAGAGGGACTTACAGTGATACCTCGGTTCACGAACTCTGCAAACAGAAGAGTTCACAAAAATTTGCTTCGGTACGTGAACTCCGCTTCGGGTTCACAATCCCGAGCCCCGTCCATCTTCCTTGCTCTTACACGTGGTTGCGACTTCCTGTAGATGAGATTGTGGTCACAGCGAGACACTGAAAGTGTACTGTGAGTGTACTGAGAAGACACCTACAGTATTGAGAAGATTTTTGTCGTTCGTTTTAGCATATACTGTACACCTCTGTGCACACTTGCTGTAAAGCTTTTTTGTGTGCTTTTTATTACATACTGTACTGTACCGGACATCCAGTATGTGTCCAAAGAAAATTAAGAGCGAGCATGGGGGTAAGAAAGTGCGGAGCAGTAATGATGGTGACAAGAATGTGCAGAGCAATAATGGTGACAAGAATGTGCAAACAGTAATAAAGGTGACAAGAATGTGCAGAGCAGTAATAAAGGTGACAAGAATGTGCAGAGCAAGCATGGTGGTAAAGTGCAGAGCGGTAATGAAGGTGACGAGGATGTGCAGAGCAGGAGTTCTAAGAATAAGGTTGTGAAGAAAATAACCATTGAGCTGAAGGAGAAAATTATAGAAAAGAATGACTGTGGTATTTGTGTGACTGATCTGGCCTCAGAGTTCAAGATGGCGAAGTCAACAATCTCAATAATTTTGAAGAAGAAAGCTGCTATCAAAGGAGCTGATGTGGCAAAAGGAGTAACGATATTAACAAGCAGAGGATGCAAGTTCTGCAAGAGGTGGGAAAACTTTTGTTGTTGTGGTTGAATGAGAAACCGCAGACCATTGATAGCGTTAGTGAAGCTATGATCTGTGAAAGCCAGGAAAATGCACAGTGATTTACTGCAAAAAAAAACCTCTACAAGTGCAGCAAGTGAAGAATTCAAACCCAGTAGAGGGTGGTTTGAAAAATTCCGCGAGAGAAGTGGCATCCTCAATGTGACAACACATGGTGAGGCTTCCAGTTTTGACGAGGCGGTTGCAGACGCCTACAAGAAAGAATTTGCGGAATTCATGGAGACAGAAGGATACATTGCTCAACAAGTGTTCAGCTGTGAAATGGGGCTCCTCTGGAAAAGATGCTGAACAGAACCTATATCACGCAGGAGGAAAAGCCACTGCAGAGGCACAGGCCCATGAAGGACAGATTGACCCTTTTGCTTTGTGCGAATGCAAGCACCGATCTGAAGATTAAGCCACTACTGGTGTACCATTCCCAGACCCCTTGTGCATTCATGGAACAGAATGTGAACAAGACCAGACTGGCTGTCATGTGGATGGCCAATGCGAAAGCTTGTGTCACAGGGCAGTTGTTCATGGAATGGCTGCATGAGGTGTTTGCACCCACCGTAAGAAAATCTTTCTGACAACCAACTGCCTGATAGCTGCCTTCTTCTGATGGACAATGCCCCGGCACACCCTCCAGCCTTGGTGGATGAAATGGACCTCTTCTGCAGCCCATGGACCAGCAAGTGATCCGCTACTTCAAGAAGCTGTACACAAAGGTGCTCTTCACTAGGTGTTTTAATGTCACTGAAGAGACGTCCTTGAGTCTGGAAGAATTCTGGAAGAAACATTTCAATGGTCTCCACTGCATTAACCTCATTGTCAAAGCCTGAGATGTTGCTAACTGAACCTTAAACTCAGCCTGCAGCAAACTGTGACCAGAATGTGTCACTGAATGTGACTTTGAAGGGTCTGATGCAGAGTTAGTGGAGGAGATTGTGTCCATGGGCAAGAGTATGGGTCTGGACATCGATAGTGCAGACGTAGAGGAACTTGTTGAGGAACATAAAGAGGAGCTGGCCATGGAAGAACATTCTGAACTCCACAATGAGCAGCAGAAGGGGCTCATTGAGTAGCATTAGACTGAGGAAGAGGAAGACAGGGAGGAAGTTAGCAATGATGCCATAAAATCCATTATGGAAAAATGGAATGAGTTCCATGATTTTTTTGAGAAGCACCACCCCAACATAACTGTAACGGAGTGTTAAATCTGATCAACGATAACATAGTCTCTCATTTCCTGAGGGTAATGTAGCGCAGGAAAAGACAAGTGACATTGGACCGATTTTTCACGGAAACCGAGCCTGCGGCTAAGAGACAGAGAGGAAACCCCTGAAGGAGATCTCCCCAATGTCCCTCTGAACAATAACCACCTCCCACCCTCCTTCCTCCACGCCAGAAGTCATCTAAGTAAGGTTAGTATTCTTTCTCTTCATACTGTACTGTACTTTGTTTCATGTGTTTTGTGGTTCAAAAACAAAAAAAAAAAGTTCGGAATGGATAAACCTGATTTACATTGAACCCTATGGGAAAATTTGCCTCGGTTCGCGACCAGTCGTGGAACGAATTAAGTTTGTGAACCGAGGTATCGCTGTAATTGCAATTCATCTGACATCTGATCTAACTCAGATACATAACATTCTGGAGTATATGCAAATTGCCATCATATAAACTGAGGCCGCAGACTTGAAAAATGAATGTGTGTCATTCTCAAAACTTTTGGCCACGTCTGTACTTGTTTTGACAAAAGATAACGACTTGAATTTGGATTGTGGGTGTGTATATGCACCAGCGCAATATTTTTTTTACTGAAGTCAATCGTATTTTTTGTTGTGTGGAAACTTGAAGTTTCAGGTGCTGCTTGGGTACAAAATCATTGTCTTCCCATCTATAGTCTGTGAAAGAATGTTTGAAAAAAGATTGTCTTTTGGTACTTGGATGGTGCTCACACTTCAGAAGTGTATTGTTTGCTGGTTAACCACTTCCCGCCCAGCCTATAAACAAATGACGGCCGGGCGGTGGTTCCGTAATCCTGACATCATTGACATCCGAAGGATAACCCGCGATCGCTGGTGCGGTGGGTCAGTCTGACCCACCGCATTACCAATCTTGGTAAAGAGCTTCCATCAGAAGCTCTTTACCACGTGTTCAGCCATGAGCAACCGCGGCTGGTCACAGTGTAAACAGGAAGAGACGTTTATTGGCTTTTCCTCTACTCGCGTCTGCACTCTGCCCATTTCAGATGCCACCCAGGACCACCAGGGAATGACAACCTGACAGTGCAATCGCTCATTGCTGCCCATCAGTGCCCAGTGCTATCAGTGCCCATCAGTGCTGCATATCAGTGCCCGTTAGTGCTGCTTATCAGTGCTGCATATAAGTGTCTCATCATCAGTGCCCATCAGTAATGGAGAAAATGTACTTATTTACAAAGTTTTGTGACGGAAACAGAGAAACTTTTTTTTTCCCCCCAAAATTTTCAGTCTTTTTTTTATTTGTAGCACAAAAAATAAAAACCGCAGAGGTGATCAAATAGCACCAAAAGAAAGCTCTATTTGTGGGAACAAAATTATTAAAATTTTGTTTGGGTACAGCGTCGCATGACCGTGCAATTGTCATTCAAAATGTGATAGCACTGAAAACTGAAAATTGGTCTGGGCGGGAAAGGGGGTAAGTGCCTGGTGTTGAAGTGGTTAAGGATCCTTTTTTTTTTTTTTTTAATACGTGTAGTCCCTTTCAGCAAGTTGGATTTGATAAAGGATGCGACATCAAACAAAGCTTTTTTTTTTTTTTTTTTTTTTTTTTTTTTTTTTTTTTTTTTTTTTAATTCAACAATTTTTAAAATAAAATAAAGTAGCTTTGGCTGCAATAAATCACCCATCTGGGCAGAGAGGTAGCAGCGTAAGTTTTTTGGCTCTTGCTGCTTTCAATCCCAACCAGTTAGAGAGCAGGAGGTGGGACAGAGAAACACAGATCTGGCTCAGGAGCAAGCGGGCACAATTGCCCCTAGAGCAAGCAGCTTGCTATTTGGGGTACTCAGCGGGTGGGGGGGGGGGGGCATGAGTGCTGGTAGGGGACCCCAGAAGAGGAGCATAGTGGCTGCTCTCTGCAAAACCATTGCACAGAGCAGGTAAGTATAACATGTTTTATTTAAAAAAAAAATGCCTTTAGAATCACTTTAAGGGTTTCTAAACCCAATCGTATAGGTTTTGACATATGTGGATTATATAAGCATTAGCATTATGGTTTACATATCGCAGCATTAGAATGATTGATTGTAAGCCTTTTTTTTTAACTTTCTGTACCTTGGGCATGTGATCTTTTTCCAACTCCTCTGCAAATCAGTGGGCGGAGATGATTCCTAGACTGTGACGTGTCCTGTACACATCACTGCAGTATGTTTTGGATCATTTGTCTGGGGCCGCACAGAACTGATTGGTGCTCTGCCAGTCATGTGAGTATTTGTATAAAAAAAAATACATCTCAACCATGACTGACAACACAGTATTTCTGCTCCTGCAGTCTTCTGGGGTGGCTCCAGAACAGTGATTGACAGCGCAGTACTACATATTCTCTCCTCTGTCATCTGACACACGACCCATCTGACACACATGATACCTCTGACACATTCTGTAAATTAAGTACTGCACTGTCGGTCACTGTTGTGGAGCTGCCCCACAAGGCTGTAGGAGTGGAGGTACTGTGCTGTCAGTCATGGTTCTGGAGCCACCCTACAAGACTGTAGAATGGTCACATGGGGCGCCGCTGAGAAGATTAGAAGAATTTAGATTTAAATCGAGATTTATGAAACTTGGCAGTCATAATGTATAAGGTCATTATCTTAATCGTACAGTACATGAGATGGCCTACTCATGCACTATAGAGAATAGGCTCTGGACCTCTTTTCCTTCCCGGAGATATCAGCTTCACTAGTTTTCCAATATTTTATTTTCTAAATAATTATTTAATCATCCTCATTGCCTTCAAATGCCTACATGGAAGCAGTGTATGCAGATCAGTCCAACCTTGGTAAAACCTTGGGAATATGTACCTGGACTCCACACTGTGGGGAAAAGCCAGTAACGTTCCCTCTATCACTGGATCCTGCGTGGGGTGCTTAAATTGGCACTCAGTGCAACACATTGAGTTAGTTACAGGGTGCTATACAATTCCAGGGCTGTGGTCCATTGCCATGAAACCTAGTCACTGAAGCTGGAAAAAACTGGAAGGTGTTTTCATCTTGTTGTACCAGATCTGGAAGACCGGTAAACCGTATTGCCTCGATCCTAGAATTTCTGCAGGAGGGAGCAGACAAGGGCTTAACAATCAGTACTCTGAAGGTCCAGGTGGCAGCATTAGGAGTATTTCTGGAAAAGCCTATTTCAACCAACCCACTAGTAGGTAGGTTTTTCAAGGCTCTCACTAGATCCAGACCAGTGGTGGGCAGAAGTTGCCCGAAGTGGAACTTATCAACTGTTCTGCAGGCCCTAACCAAGGGACCTTTTGAGCCCATGGAGTCTGCTTCATTGAGGCTTATCACATTAAAGACTGTCTTTAGTTGCAAAAACCACGGCTCGAAGAATAAGTGAGCTTCAGGCCCTGTCCAAAAGGGAACCATTTTTTTTTCTATTTTTCCAGACAGAATTGTTCTGAAAACGGACCCCAATTTCTTGCCGAAGGTCGCTTCGGTTCAAAGTCGAGCCCAGGAAATAATCCTGCCTACATTTTGCTCTAATCCGACAGGGAAGAAGGAAGAAGAATTCCATACCCTGGATGTTAAGAGAGCAGTTTTGTGTTATCTGGAAGCCACAAAAGATTTTAGTCACTCCACTGCTTTATTTGTTTCATATGCTGGTGCCAGGAAGGGGAAGCAAGCTTCTAAAGGAACCATTGCCAGGTGGCTAAGAATGACTATTACGGAGGCCTACTCTCTTTCAGGTCTAGAAAGTCCGGTAAGTATCCGGGCTCATTCTACTAGAGCTTTAGCGGTGAGTTGGGCTGAAAGTGCTGGTGCCACCCCTGAGCAGATCTGCAAAGCAGCCACGTGGTCAAGTCTGTCGACTTTTATCCGTCATTATAGGTTAGACCTCTTGACTGCTCCGGACCAAGCTTTTGGCAGGAAAGTCCCACCCTAATGGGGGTAAGTCTCGTTTATCCTCTCGGGTGCTGTCCTGAAAGACGCTTTGGAAAAAAGCAAGTTAGACTTTACCGGTAACTTGTTTTCCAATAGTCTTTCAGGACAGCAGTAACCCGCCCTGTTGTATTATCTGCTGTATACTATAAAATAACTGTTGCTTATGTGTTTCAGCCGGGGCTGGAGGTTCTCTACAAACAACTGAAGGGTATTGGATGGAGGCCTCCTTTTAAATTGTGAATGGTGAGGTGTTTCCTGTTGGAGGAGGAGCCATGATCTCTCGGGTGCTGTCCTGAAAGACTATTGGAAAACAAGTTACCGGTAAGTCTAACTTGCTTTTTTTTCCTGCTCCTGGTGCAGCGCGCAAGGGCTCTAGGCCCGGCAAGTCTGCCTCGGGGTCCGGTAAGTGACCCTGGCAGTGCAAGAACGAAAAGACGGAGGAAAGGTCCTCTTCCGTATGATGGGTTGCCCCCACCCGACTGTCGGGTGGTGAGCCGACTTCTGGGGTTCGCAGACAGGGGGACTGCCCGCATTTCCGACCGGTGGGTGCAGGAAGTGGTGTCCTCCGGATACAGGATAGAGTTCAGCACTCTACCCCCATACAGGTTCTTCACATCGAATTTGAGACTCACTCTGAGGTGTCGAGAGGCTCTCCTAGGGGCTGTTCAGACGCTCTCCGCACAAGGGGTAATTGTGCCGGTACCTCCACTGGAAAGATTCCGCGGCTTCTATTCAAACCTTTTTGTGGTGCCCAAGAAGGGAGGGATCAGGCCAGTTCTGGACCTAAAAGCGCTAAACCACTTTGTGAGGGCACGAAAATTCAGGGTGGAATCTGTCCAATCGGTTGTGGCCGCCCTGCACCAAGGGGACTTCATGGCATCTCTGTATACGCCTACCTCCATGTTCCCATTTGTCTCCGGCACCAGCGCTTCCTGCGCTTTGCGGTGGGGGATCATCTGCATTACCAATTTGTGGCACTTCCCTTCGGTCTGGCCTCGGCTCCTCGGGTATTCACCAAGCTGGTGGCTCTGGTGCTGGCGCTATTGAGTCAGAGAGGCATTGCGGTGGTAGCATACCTCGACGACTTACTCTTGCGAGCTGAGTCTGCTTCGGCCCTGGAGGAGAATGTTGCTATCACCATGGCCTCTTCAGAGACTTCGGCTGGCTGATCAACCTGCAGAAGTCAACGTTGACCCTGTCCTGTTGACTGGAATATCTGGGTCTGATTCTGGACACCGAGCAGGCGAAGGTGTTCTCACCTCCGGCCAAGTTGCTGACTCTGGAAGCAGCGGTGCAAACCCTGCTGTCACGCCAGTGTTCCTCCTTACGATTCTTTATGCGGCTTTTGGGGCTCATGATCTCGGCCTTCGAGGCGATACCTTACGCCCAGAGTCTCACTCGGCTCCTTCTGTCACGGTGGGACAAGTCTCCGTTGTCTCTGGACCAGCTGATCAGATTGGATCATCAGACCAGAGTGTCGTTGACCTGGTGGCTTCGGGCCCCGGCCCTAATGTTGGGAAAGTCGTTTCTTCCTCTGAATTGGTCGATGGTCACGACGGATGCCAGCCGGGCTGGGGGGGTCCTAGGGCAGCTGTCTGCTCAGGGCCGTTGGTCGGCGCAGGAATCCCGCTTTCCTATAAATGTGCTGGAGCTGAGGGCAATCAGGCTCTGCCTCTCCCACTGGACGGTAAGGCTGCGGGGCCTCCCGGTTCGGGTTCAGTCGGACAACGCCATGGCAGTGGCGTACGTGAACCATCAGGGCGGAACGAGGAGCTCGGCTGCGGAAGCGGCTCGCATTCTGAGATTGGCAGAACTTCACGTGCCGGCAATCTCCGCCATTTACATTCCGGGCGTAGAAAATTGGCAGGTGGCGTTTCTCAGTCGCCAGACACTGGATCAGGGGGAATAGTCCCTACATCCAGTGGTGTTCCGTCAGATTTGCCACAGGTGGGGCACGCCAGACATGGACCTAATGGCGTCCAGGTTCAATCACAAGGTGCAGACCTTCGTGTACAGAACAAGGGATCCGTTGGCGGCCGCCACGGACGCGTTGGTAGTGCCTTGGGGTCGGTACCTGCTCCTGTACGCTTTCCCTCCCCTCAAGCTTCTACCACGGCTACTGCACAGGGTAGAAGCGGAGGGGATCCCGACAATCCTGGTAGCTCCGGATTGGCCTCGGCGCCCTTGGTGTACACCGACGTGGTGCGGATGGTGACAGATGTCCCCTGGCGTCTCCCGCTAAGCGAAGATCTGCTGTCACAGGGACCCATCCTGCACCCTGCTTTACCCTCCCTGGCTTTGATGGCTTTGCTATTGAGTCCCAGGTGTCCCTACTTGGTCCTTCATAAGGATAAGGCGGTTCTGCAACCTTCTTCACCTTCGTTCCTACCGAAGGTGGTTTCCTCTTTTCACATTGAGGATATTGTTCTCCCTTCCTTATGTCCACTCCCGTCGCATCCCAAGGAGATTGAGTTGCATTCTCTGGATGTCGCGAGGGCTTTGCGGGTGTATTTGACGGCTTCAGCTTCTTTTCGGAAGTTTGATGCATTGTTTGTGCGGACAGAAGGCCCGCACAAAGGGTTGGCGGCCTCGTCGGCTACTGTCTCCCGTTGGATCAGACAGACCGTGACTCATGCGTATACTGTTCGGGGCAAAGTCCCCCCCCCTTTCCCAGTCATGGCTCATTCCACCAGGGCAGTTAGCACTTCCTGGGCTTTCAGACACCAGGCTTCGGTGTCCCAGGTGTGCAAGGCGGCTACATGGGCCTCGGTGCACACTTTTGTTAAGTTTTACAAAGTTGATGTGTCTGCATCCTTGGATGCTACTTTTGGCCGTAAAGTTTTACAGGCGGCGGCATAGGCGTAGCTGGCACCTCCTGAGAGGATTTTGTTGGGTACAGTTGTTGTTTACCCACCCCTCTTGAATGACACTGCTTTGGGACATCCCCACTTGTCAATGAAGCTGCATCTGTCAGTGAACGTAGGAGAAAATAGGATTTTATTAAGAACTTACCGTAAAATCCTTTTCTCTGCGTTCACTGACAGACGCAGCACCCACCCCTCTGTGTTGCGTTTGTATGGCTTGTTACGAACTGATATGCTATGCAGAGCTGGGGGGTTGTATGCTGGAGCAAGGACGGCCCCCTTGGATGGGTCAGCTTGTTTTTTTTTTTTTCTATTTGCCTAGTCTAATCCTAGTAGGATGTGCATAAACCCCACTTGTCAATGAAGGGCTGCGTCTGTCAGTGAACTCAGAGAAAAGATTTTACGGTAAGTTCTTAATAAAATACTATTTTTGCCTAGAGCTTCATCATTATTATTATTATTATAATACAGGATTTATATAGCGCCAGCAGTTTGCGCAGCGCTTTACAAAAATGAAGGCAAACAGTACAGTTACATCACAATTTGGTACAAGAGGAATCAGAGGGCCTGCTCGTTAGAGCTTACAATCTAAGAGGCAGGGTCAATTGAAAAGGTAAAAGCTGTGGGGGATGAGCTGATGTAGAAAGAAAGAGTATTAGGTAGCAGGATAGGCTTCTTTAAAGGGAGAGGTTTTCAGGGATCGTCTAAAGATGGATAGATTAGAAGACAGTCAGACTGATTGGGGTAGGGAGTTCCAAAGGATGAGAGAAGCTCTTGAGATATCCTGGAGGCGAGCATGGGAGGAGGTGACAAGGGATCTAGAGAGCAGGAGGTCTTGGGAGGACTGAAAAGGGCGGCTGGGGCAGAGTTGTATATTTTTTATGAATTTTATACATTGGGTGAGTGGAAGCCAGTGGAGATATTGGCAGAGAGAGGTGGAGGACACTGAGCGGTTGGCAAGGTAGATAAGTCTTGCAGCAGCATTCATTGACTGAAGGGGGCATAATGTATGCAAAGGTAATCCAATGAGGAGAGAGTTGCAGTAGTCGAGGCAAGAGATAACCAGAGAGTGAATTAGAAGCATGGTGGTGGTGTTGATTAAAAAGGGGCCTATTCTAGCGATGTTGCGTAGGCTGAGGCGACATGATTTGGACAGGGATTGGATGTGCTCTTGAAAGGACAGTTCAGAGTCTAGGGTTACCCCTAGCACCCTGGCATTTGGGGACGCAATAATAGTTGTGCCATTGATCTTAACAGAGTAGTCAAGGGAAGGGGCACGTGGGGGAGGAAATATGAGCTCAGTATTAGAAGGATTCAGTTTGAGGAAGTGCTGTGAGATCCAGGCTGATATGTCTGTTAGTAAGGCAGTGATCTGTGAGGAGACTGATTGGGTGAGCTGAGGAATAGAGAGATAGATTTTGGTGTCATCGGCATATAAAAAGATAGAGGAAGCCATGGGAGGTTATCAGCTGACCCAGGGAGGACGTGTAGGTGGAGAATAGTAGGGGTCCAAGGACAGAACCTTGGGGGACCCCAACGGTAAGAGGAGGAAGTGGAGTTGTAAGTGACACTGAAGGTGCGGTGAGATAGGTAAGATTCGAACCAACGGAGAGCACAGCCTTGGAGACCAAGCAAATTTAGTTTTTTGAGGAGGAGGGGGTGATCAACTGTATCAAAGGCAGCAGAGAGGTCCAAGAATAAGAGTATGGAATAATGACCGTTGGTTTTTGCTGTTAGTAAGTAGTTTGTGAGTTTTAGGAGGGCAGTCTCTGTGGAGTGGTGTGGACGAAATCCAGACAGAAGGGGATCAAGACGGTTGTTTTCAGTGAGGTGGTCAGTTGTAAACTAAACGTTCAAGGATTTTGGAGGCAAAAGGGAGTAAGGAGATGGGTCTTAGGTTAAGATTGGTGGGGTCCAGTGTGGCCTTTTTTGGTATGGGAGTGACTAGTGCTTGTTTTAGAGGGTTGGGGACGATGCCAGTAGAGAGGGTGAGGTTAAAGATATGAGTTAGAGTGTAGGATAGAGTCAGAGGGTGACTAGTAGTTGAGAAGGAATGGGGTCTAGGGGGCAGGAGGTTGGGTGGGCGTTAGAGAGAAGTTTAGTGACTTCCTCTATGGTAGCTGGGTTAAACGAGAGTATTGATTGTGCAGGAGGACAAAGAGTTTGAGTGGAGTAAGAAATCTGTAGAGAGGAGATCTCGAGATGAATTGTATCAATCTCCTGGGCAGTGAGCAAGTTGGTGGGTGGAGGTAATGGAGGACAAAGTAGAGCGTTAAAGGTAGAAAAGAGTTGACGGGGGGCTCCATGAGAGGTTGTTAAGAGTGATAAAGTAGGTCTGTTTGGCATTGTGGAGGCAGGAATGGTATTGGAGGGCAGATTTATATTGGCTGAAATCTTGCTGTGACTTAGTCTTACGCCACAGACGCTCAAGAGCGCCGCTCTTTTTTTTGAGGCTTCTGGTATGCACTTGATCCCACCCTTTCACCATAAGGATTAGTTGTTACAGGATGGTCTACACCTCGATTAGCACATACTTCCACCGGACACGCTTGCCTTCTCTTCCAAACTCCCATAGGGAAATACCCTCGCTTGTAGCTATGGTGAAGAACAGGAGAAAGAGAGTTAACTATAAACAGGCGGAAAACATTTTATGTTCTGAAGGCTCACACAACACTCAGCCTCACAATGTGTCCGTTGTACTGGAGCAGGAACGGTTCTTAACACCAGTCTCAGCATACGATTCTAGCTCTCTTTCAGGCATTCAAAAAGCGACCTATTAGACAAAAACAGAATTTTATGCATCTGTCACAATTCCTTTGACAGATTTATGGCCTTAATTTAGCTATTTGCATTCAGAGCTCAAATACGCCTCACCTCTTCTCCCTGTGGCCTCTAACTGAAATTGTAGATGCCCCTTAGGCTGTAGGAATTCCAATTAATAAAGCCACCGTCAGCGCAGGCTAGGACAGAGCCCGCCCCGACTCCAGACAGCAATGTACAGGGAAGAAAATGTCCATATGAGCTACACATCTCTGTAAACCACAGGTAAGAAAGTATAACAGCCTCAGCCTGGACTTTAGCCAGTTTCTCAACTGGAGTCTGAACCTGATATACCAGTCCAAGCGAATACTAAATCAGAAGGGAATGAAGAGGATGTTGAGGCAGTTGGAGGAAGCTGTGGAAGATTGCACTCCCTCAGTCTGTTGCTGTATTCAGGAAGGAGCTTCACTCGACATGCTTGCTAACTTTGAAAAGCTTGTTGCCTTTGTTCGCAAAAGCCTTTGCATTGTGCTAATGGACTCTCCTCCACTTTATAGAAGGGTCCCCAGAGTCACCACCCTTACATTAAGATCCCAGAGCATCTCCCTTTTACATCAGGGTCCCCAAAGTTTCTCCCCCTTCAGGGTCCCAAGAGTTCCCCCACCTCCTTACACCAAGGTCCCAAGAGTTCTTGCACCTTGCATCAGGGACTCCCCATAGTCACCCCCCCATTACGGCAAGGTCCCAAGAGTGTCCCTCACCCCCATTTATAAGGCCTCCTTCCGCCTCCCATTACATCATGGTCCCCAGAATCTCCCCGCCCCATTACATCAGGGTCCCTAGAGTCCCTGCCCCCCATTACTTCCGGGTTCCCCCCTCCCCCGCCCCATTATATCAGTGTTCCCCTACCCCGCGCATTCAGTTGGTCACCAGAGTACCCCCCTGCATTCAGTTGGGGTTGCCAGAGTACCGCCCCCCCATTACATCAAGGTCCCCAGAATCCTCCTGTCCCCATTACATCAGGGTCCCCCTCCCCATTACATCAAGGTCCCCTGAGTCCCCCCGCCCCCCATTACATCAGAGTCCCCAGAGTCATCGTCCCCACCCCCCATTGCATCAGGGTCCCCAGAGTCACCCGCCCCCCATTACACCAGTGTCCCCCCTACCTCGCGTATTCAATTGGTCACCAGAGTACCCCCCCCCGCGTTCAATTGGAGTTTTTCCAGAGTACCCCCCCCCC
>BLSH010228231.1:635485-647962 GCA_018402905.1 Glandirana rugosa | reverse complement strand
GAAGGAATGGTCTGGTTAAAAGTCGAAAGTCGCGAGAGTGTAAAATTTACTGTTAATGAGTCAGTACGATGTGACATGGGTTTGTTTTAAAATGAGAAAAAAATGATAAAAATTTTGTTTGGGTACAGTGTAGCATGACTGAGTAATTGTCATTTAAAATGTGAGAGCGCTGAAAGCTGAAAATTGGTCTGGTAAGGAAGGGGTTGTAAGTGTCCTGTAAAGAAGTGGTTAAAGTGTGAGAGCGCTGAAAGCTGAAAATTGGTCTGGGAAGGAAGGGGGTGTAAGTGTCCTGCATGGAAGTGGTTAACAAGGCAGTAATAATGTGTACAGTGCCTTAGTAGCTAATAATATTTTATCCTTATTTTATTTATCAGTCAGATCAATGAATAATGTTTCATGGTAATATTAAAGTTGTTAATATTTTTGCTACGTAACTCTGCATAAATCATTCTCACACTTACCTTTGGGTGCCTTTTCTATACCCCACTCCGAGTCCTTGGGTCTGTTTTAGTGCCCTGTAGGTGATGGACCTTTTCTCCTTCTCAGAGAAAATGACCCTTAGCTTAAGGTGGGAATTTACGCTTTTTCCATCCCCACCCCCCGGCGATCTAAGAGTAAGTTTACCCCCCCTCCCCTCTACCTCAGCCTCTTGGGACTCGTCACAGGTCCCGAGAGGTGGTAGCACCATTCATGGAGGGCAGCGCAGCTCGAGCATGCACAGTGGGCAGCCGGCTGAGAAGTCACAAGTAGTTAGTCAACTGCCCACAGTTAAAGTGGATGTAAACCCATTATTCCTTGAATAAGGCTAAACTGTAATCACAATGTATGGGATAAATGTCAGTGATGGCATAAATGGATCATTGTCGTCAATATAAACAGTTGACTGAAGTATGCCCCAGTATGGCAGCTGTATCTAGTCCATCTGTACGATAGTTGAAAGAATGATCTCATCTATACAAAGTTACGTTACAATGGTCAATGAAAGTTTGCAATATTACCATGATTAATATTCCTGAGTAACTATGCATGTGCTCTCCCTAACAGTCAAAATAATGGCACTACAACATCTAGTATATAATAAACAATGAATCAAATACAGTTGTGCTCAAAAGTTTTCATCTCCTTAGAGAATTGTTAATATACAGTATGTACCATGAAAACGTGAGCATGGGATTCATATTCAACTGTAGGTCATAACAGAATGGCACAATCAAAGAATAAAACCTGGCAACAAGTAAACAAATGAAATGGCCCTGTTCAAAAGTCTGCATACTGTGTATTGCCTCCTTTAGCATCCTTGGCAGTGTGCAGTCTTTTGTAATTGTCTGAGGCTCCAAATTCAAATTCTTGCAGGTGGTATAGCTGCCTATTTGTGATGGGAAAATGCATCCAGGTCATGCAAAGTCTTTGGTCATCTAGCGAGAATCCCACATTTTGAGTTCTCCCCAGAGTGGCTTGATGATATTAAGGTCAGGAGACTGTGATGGCCACTCCAGAACCTTCACCTATTTCTGCTGTAACCGCTTGAGGGCCACCTTGGCCTTGTGTTTAGAGTAATTGTCATACTGGAAAGTCCAAGAGTGTCCAATGCACAACTTTTGTGCAAGAGAATGCAAATTGTCTGCCAGTATTTTCTGATAACATGCTGCATTCATTTTGCCATCAGTTTCCACAAGATTCTCCATGCCTTTAGAGCTCTTGCATCCCCAAAACATCAGTGAGCCACCACCATGCTTTACAGTGAGGATGGTATTCTTGTCCTATCGGCTTTGTTGACCCCTCTCCAAACCTAATCACTTCAGATTATAGTGTGCCAGAAGCTGTGAGGCATGTCAAGGTGTTGTCAGGCATATTGTAATCAGGCTTTTTTGTGGCACTGGTGCAGTAAAGGTTTCTTTGTGACAGCTTGGCCATGTAGCTCATTTTTGTTCAAGTATCGTCATATTGTGGCCTTGAAACAACCACACCCATCTTTTTCCAGAGCAGCCTGTATTTCTTCTGAGGTTACCTGTGAGTTTTTCTTTGTATCCCGAACAATTCTTCTGGCAGTTGTGGCTGCTATCTTTCTTGGTTTACCTTGGATTGGGATCAAGAGATCTTCAAATGTTCCACTTAAGTGATTGAACAGTACTGACTGGCATATTGGCCTTGGATATATAGTTATATCCTTTTCCATCTTTATAAAGATCCATTACCTTGTTTCATAGGTCTTTTGACAGTTCTTTTCTGCTCCCCATGGCTCAGTATCTAGCCTGCTCAGTGAATCCTCATGAGAGTTAAGAAATTGACTATTTATACACAGACCCTAAATGCAGTTGAAAAAGACAGATGTGGGAAATTACCCTTTAACCACTTCACCCCCGGAAGGATTTCCCACTGTAGGACCAGAGCCCTTTTTGTGATTCGGCACTGTGTCACTCGCTTTAACTGACAATTGCGCGGTCATGCGACGTTGTACCCAAACAAAATTGAAGTCCTTTTTTTTCCACAAATAGGGCTTTCTTTTGGTGGTATTTGATCACCTCTGCGTCATTTATGATCACCGCTATAAACAAAAAAGCGACAATTTTGCAAAAAAAAAAATGTCTTTTTTCTATAATACGAATAAAAAAAAAAATATATAAAAAAAAGAATATATTCATTAGCTTTGGCCGATTTTATATTCTTCCTCATATTTTTGGTAAAAAAAAACGGCAATCACCGTTTGATTGGTTTGCACAAAAGTTGCCATGTTTACAAACCATGAAAATTCATTTCTGGTGTTTTTTTACATTTTTCGTTTTTTTTTTTGGATAATGGTGGGGATCTGCGATTTTTATTGGGACTGTGATATTGCAGCAGACATGTCGGACATTTTTGACACTTTTTGGGACCAATGACATTTATACAGCGATCAGAAATATGTAACCACTTCTGTTTGGGCGGACGTCATATGACGTCGCTACCTTTGAGAAGTGATCTGTGAATGGTGCCTGCAGCTGCAGGCACCATTCAGATATTGTTTTTTTATAGCTGGCGATTCTGAAAAAGATAAAAAGTGGTCTTAGCGGCGGATTCGCCGCGAGATCACTTTTATCACCGGCGGGAGAGGTGCCCCCCTTCCTGCCGCTTTCCTGTCATCTCCGCCGCTTACCGGACTCGCCGGCAGCAGCGGAGATGATCCGATCCGTCCCCCCCAGTGTCCGTAGCTGTAGCTGCTCACTCGGCTCCATAGTACGGCAGGGCTTAAAGGGCCCCCCTTTATTTATTTATTTTTTTTGCATTTTAATGTAAATATGAGATCAGAGGACTTTTTGACCCCAGATCTCATATTTAAGAGGTCCTGTCATGCTTTTTTTTTTCTATTACAAGGAATGTTTACATTTCTTGTAATGGGAATAAAAGTTATCCACATTTAAAAAAAAAAAAACGAACGGTGTAAATATAAAAAGTAAAAAGCAAAATAAATAATAAAAAAAAAATTTAAAGTGCTCCGTCCTGCCGAGCTTGCGCGCAGAAGCGAACGCATACGCAAGTCCCGCCCACATATGAAAACTGTATTCAAACCACACATGTGAGGTATCGCCGCGATCGTTAGAGCGAGAGCAAGAATTCTAGCACTAGACCTCCTCTGTAACTCAAAACTGCTAACCTGTAGAATTTTTTAAACATCACCAATGGAGATTTTTAAGTTGCAAAGTTTGTCGCCATTTTGAAGCATGACATGTTGGGTATCATTTTACTCGGCATAACATTATCTTTCACAATATGGGAAAAAATTGGCCTAACCTTTCTGTTTTCTTATTTAACTCAAAAAACTGAATTTAAAAAAAAAAAAATCACCCTTGTAAGACCACTTCGCAAATACAGTGTGACAAAGTTTTGCAACAACCACCATTTTATTCTCTAGGGTGTTAGAAAAAAAATATATAAAATGATTGGGGGTTCTAAGTAAATAAAATGGTTTTAACTCATAAGCACCTATCCAAAAAAAACAGGCTTGTGTTTAAATATCCACTGATTACTGTATAAATGTCATTGGCAGTGAAGGGGTTAACCTGCAGGGGGTGATCTAGGGTTTAACTGTGTTCCCTAGGCGTGTTCTAACTGTGAGGGGGCTGAGCTACCAGAGGCATAAGAGATCTAACTGATCCCAGTGACATGGATCAGTAGATCTCTTAGATGCCGCCTGTCAGAACGGGGGACCGCCGTGGTTACATCGGCGGTTCCCCGTTTTTCCCCTCTGGCAGCTCATCGGGTCTGCCCGAGCCGTGGACACACTCCTCCAGAGTGCTTCGCCGCCTATTTACGGTGATTCTCGGTATGCGTCCACGCTGTCGCTGTAAATAGGCAGCGCGCGGTTGGGAATTTAATTGCCATTTTAACGTGTGTGTGTGTGTCTGTACCTAGACCAAACATTCCAGGGTATGTCAACTTTTGAATATGGCTATTTGGGTGATTTCTGTTATAGTTTAAAAAGGAGCCAAACAATTATGTGATAATAAATGGTTTCAGATCACTATCCTTAAATACATTTTTTTTTTTTGCATGATCAGCCATATTTTCAATATCAATGCCAACATTTCATGATTTCTGCCAGAGTTTGCAAACTTTTGAGTACAACTGTGTATAGTTTTACAGCTGCAAACAGATGCATCCTAATTTCGCAAAACAGTATAGTAGATATCAGCATTTTCATCCTCATGAGTCAAACCATCTTGAAGTCCAAGGAGCAACTTGTGCTTTAGGGGGAAGTGTGGGTGTCCAGCCAAGGATGTGGGTATCCCACATAGAAGGTGCCACAGAGGCATGTGAATACATATACTATACTTGTGGTGTCACAAATAATGTACCCCCTGCAGAGCTTTCTCATGGACTGTCTTAGTGTTGCTTTCTACAATATTCACATTTACCGCACCTAACCACCCATGTCCTCTCATGTTTGGGTTGTATTTGATGCAGTAAGTGGTTGCGAACCAGGATGTGGCTAATTGGAATGAAACTCCTAACCACCTATTAACCAATCAACATATATCTGTATTTGTACAAATGCATTATCCATGGTTCTCTTTTTGCTTTCCTTTTATTATTTTATTATCATTTGCTGTATCTATCTCTTCGTACTTGTGCCTCCTTCTCAAAAACTTTTATTACTCATACGGTACATTTGAATTTGAGGTTAATTGAATTTGAGATTAATTGAATTCTTGCCCAGATATTCAATTAATTCCTTCACTTAAGCTCCTGTTCAGTCCACCAAATCAGTACAACTTTCATGTATCTGCATAGTCCCAGAAAGAATTCTCCCCAGATTTTAATCATATACTTGTTTTTTTTTTTTTGTGTTTTTCCAATCACCCAAGGTTAGTGTAGGCCCGGGACACATTTAGTGCCGATTGCTGTGTCCTGGATCTGTAAGTAAAAATCATTATCAAATGAAAATTTGTTCTAGCAAAAAATTAAAGCGATTGTGTAAAGGCTCATTATTTTTTTAAAATAACAAACATGTTGTATTTGCACAGAGCAGCCCGGATCCTCCTCTTCTCGGGTCCCTCTTCTGCTCTCCTGGCCGCTCCCTCTGGTGCCCCCTCAGCCAGCAGCTCTCTATAGGGGGACCCAAGTCAGAGCTCCTTGTATCCATTCAAACACAGAGCCCCGACCTGGCTCTGCCCCCTCTCTCCCTGATTGGCTGACTCATTTTGATTGACAGCCGTGGAAGCCAATGGTGTCGCTGCTGTGCTGTAGCCAATTGGGAGGAGTGTCAGACAGCGAAGACACTCTTGGATATAACTGCAGAGAGAAGGGGCTCAGGTAAGTAATTAGGGGTGCTGCTACACACAGTTTTTTTTATCTTAATGCATTGAATGCATTAAGATAAAAAACCTTCTGCCTTTACAACTCCTCTAAGTAAATTCATTACAGACTGTATTGTGTTGGTTTTTGTCCCCTAGATCTGGCTGGTAAAACTGCAGAGATAACTTTTAGGTCCAGATTATAGTTTGTTGAAAATGTGAGTTGCCCTCTTCTCACACTTCATACATTTCTACTGCTGATTTGATTAAATCTCCCTCCATTGCACTGACTTTTCAACAGGAGGAGTACCGTGCCGCCGTAATAAGTTTAAAATGTCATGCCATATCTTAGTCTTTGAATTTGGACATTTCCGTGACCCAGGTGCTGACCTGTGGTTTGGGTCTCTGAGGGAGTATCCCAGCCCTCACTTGTGAATGCAAATATGAAAACTCTGTTTACGTGCTCTGTAAGCATAACAAAACAGTCTAGTCTCTATACAGGCAGTCCATGAGACCTTAAAATTGTCAGATTTCTCTTAGTAGGCACCCCACCCCCTTCCCCCTGTCATGGTGGATACGCATGTCTAAGGTCATAACAAAGTAAAAACCATCCCCAGGGAGGATGTTTTGTTTAAGGACCCATTGAGATGAAACTGGAGACTCTCTATAGAGCCATGTTTACCTTGTCTGGTTCTCTGATATGGCTTGCTTTAGCCTATACTTACTGTCTCAAATTGTCCCCCACTGTATTAGTGCCTTGGGGCAAGACCTAATATCAGAAAATCCCTCCTGCAGAAGGAGGTAGTGTAGAGGTTCATGTATGACACTCTGTTGGGCTTGACCCGTTAAGTGTCTTGTGTTAGCATGACTTATGTGATCATGCGTATAGTTCTATGACGGAAGTGCTGGTTAACTTATCAAACTTAAGCCGGCCATACATGGTTTGAATTTCGGCAAGTTCCTGCTGATTTGAACCATTAATGGACAGGCTGATTAATGGGCAGATTTGCTTCCGATTATCGCAAGCTGCTGCTATAGCTGCTAGCGATAATCACTGTCTTCTCCCGATGGGGGCAGGCAGGGGAAGCCATCCCCGCCAGGAGAAGACAGCGATTATCACTAGCGGTAGACAATTGCTCGGCAGGAGGGATGTCAACACTGTGTTAATGGGGGAATCGTGCAAATTTCTTTCCTGCAACCCGAAGAAAGCCTTACTGTGTCTACTCTGTTTAGGACAGACTTAAGAGCTCCGCTGGATGAAGTAATAAGGAATGCTACTTGGGGAAGAAGTACTAATCTTTTTCAAGCTCATAAGCACAAAAATTATCAGTTTAGGCGCACCCTTTCCTTTCAGGCAAACAAGTGTGCCTTTGGAATGTAAGTATTTTCATCCAAATCTTTCAATCTGAACACGACTGAAGATGAAAAAACCTTCTGACTTTACAACCCGTTTAAGATCTGATGCATTCACAGACACGCTGTGAGTCTCTGCCTGGTCTTCAGGAGCTGGCCAAGTCCCCCACGGCATGTTTGTATATGTGCCAGATCCCCCTGCATGTGCAGACACACTGCCCAGGAGGCAGTTTGTTGGACATCGCATGTGTATACGCACTGTGGGTCTTTGCTAGGAACTACATGGGGGGGAGCTATCCATTTAAGTGAGCCCACACATATTTAGCTTTATGTACAATTAAGTCTAATTCTAGTACCCGGTGTGTTAGATTAAATTGGTGTAGAGTTTACACACATCTGGATTTGTGAACTCGACTTTGCCTAAAATAGTCACAGGGAGAGAGAGTCCAGGAAATACAGAAGCATACCTGAGGTTGCATGGGGATGCAGGTGTGCACTGGAATCGCAGGATGACACAGGATTTTCTGGCGTCACTCATTACATGGGTTGCTCTGGGATCACTGGGTGAAGCAGGGTGCACAGGGGTCATTGGAGTCAGACAGTGAGGACATGAGTGCACAGGGTTACAAAGTCACTAAAAGCGCGGTGGTCAGAGGGAAGACCCCCAATCCACCCCAATGTGAAAGCCTGGGAGCTTTCACACTGGGGGATGTGTGCTTGCAGGATGTTACAAAAAGTCCTGCAAGCAGCATATTTGGGGCGGTGAGGGGAGCGGTGTATATAGTGCTCCTCTACCGCCCCTGTCATTGAAATTAATAGCAAGCACTTCCGAAGCGGCTGCATGCCACCTCGGTAGCGCAGAGCGCCGGCACTTTTAACCCCTTGTGGGGGGTTAAAAGCGACACGCTCCCGACTGAATAGCAGAGCCATATCGCAGACAAAACTCCGCTAAACCTAGCGGGGTTTTACCGTGGTTAAGCTGCAGTGTGAAAGTAGCCTTACTGCAGAAAAGGTTCACGGAGAGACTGAGCACTGACCTCATCTACTGGGTTAAGTGCTTTCCCCCCTGCCATTTAGTGTTGGGAAAGCTCACCCTGCTGCTCTTGCTTTGCAAGGAGCCACATAAAACTCCGACCTCTCGTCCAATTCTACTGTCTGTCGACAGTGATGGTCATCTCCTGCCATTTGACTCTCACTATCTACCAGCTGTCTGTATTTTGTGAGTACCTGAGGCTTTGCATCATTCCCTGTGCTTAGTTACATTACCATCACATGGTCACAAAGAACTTGCATCTAACCACAGAGGCGAAAGTGTCTCCCTTAGCCAAATGATTGAATGCTTCTGTTAACTCTGTGGGTACTTCTGTACCATGTGATCCAGTGCAGGCAAACAAACTGCGTTTGTGGCCTGCTTTTAGGGTATCCTTAGAAATCACACTGACACCTGCTGCAGATCGCAAGTGCAGTGCATTTTGAACGCCGTGCAAGAAACTCGCACAAAACGCGGGTTTAGTGCACAGCGTTCTGGAGTGAACGGGCCCTTACAAAGGTATTCTCTGTTACTCATGCTTAGGCAGGCCGTAGACTATGCAAATTTCTGGTAGCAGGAAAGAAATTTGCATGATTCCCCCATCAACACAGACAGTGCTAACAGGGGAATCCCTGCTGCCGAGCAATTGTCTGCTTCTGGTGTGAGGTGTGATTATTGCTAGCGGACATAGCACCTGCTAGCAATAATTGCAAGTGAGTCCAGCAGGCTAATTGCAACCGAACGGTCAACTTTGTACATTCAGCCTGCCCACACACAGTTCGAATTAAAACTGTTTTTGGTCGGCCTTAGGCTGTGAGTCCTTTCCTTTTTGTCTTGTTCTTTTCCTACAAGGTTGGTGGTTCAGCCATATTGGGTGCAAGCTTCGGGTCCTAGTTATTTAGAGCTTGTTCATACCAGTAAGTCTCATTGATTGCACTGTCGCGGGTGTGCACTTAGAGATGCAATTTCCATTTTTTTTTATAGGAGTGTAATTTCAATAAAGTTCTATTAACCGCAGCAGCATTGTGATGCAGTGGTTCGCAATGCAGCCCGCTGCGCTGAAGAAAAGTATTGCATGCGATGTGAACTGACACATCAGAAACCAGGAATGTTGCTTTGTCTATGCATTGTGGCTGCTCTGGAGAGTACTGCCAGCATAGCACCAATGCATCCCGGCATGAACAAACCCTTAAACAGTTCTTGAGTCTTGTGCAATTTATGATTTAGTTTGTGTTGAGCTTGTTATAGTGTGATATTTTTTTTTTTTTTTTTTTTTTCATGGTTGCTCCTCTGTTTGCCTGCATTTGGATTGCTCAACAGTGTATTACTTCCTGTGTGCATCAATGGATGGGGGGGGATGTTTTTTTTGGAGTCCATTGGGGGACACAGCAGATCCCACCCCACTCCATGTTATGATAATTCTCTGGTACTGCTTGCTACAAGCTAAGTCATGCTGGCAATATGAGGGGTTATCCTGGGCTGGCCTACAGATTTTTGTTTGCCAGTGTTCAATCTGCCTGCAGGTAGCAGTTTAACCTGACCGTATGACTTGTGTCCTTCAGTGGATGCCAATAAAACAATTTAATGGGAAGTACAAGAATCCTATGTTTTCTGCTTTAGTACTGTCAGAATAGGTTTATGTATACTATCCTTATGACAGTTGACATAAGCTTCTCTCTCTGAGGCCTAAGTGTTGTCACCAGTTGTAAGATGCTGGGGAGAGATTCAAGCATCTCACCCCTTTGTGCTTCACCTCGCCAAAGCAAACATTGTTATGGCTGTACAATAGGACACCAAGGCAACAGGGGGCACTGAATGTGTTCATTGGTATTGCTTGACACTGTGTCATTAAGGAAAAGGTAATTTCCTCAGCATGTGAATTTGATCACCGCTCACTCTGGAATCTATATGTGGAATTCCCCTTCAAATTTTTCTTCACTTGTGTGATATACTATCATAGCCTATTTCTACTAAATTTATGATTTTTTTTTTTTTTTTTTTAAGAAGAAAGTGAACCCACGCCTTTCAATAGACATGAAGCCAAGCAATCGACCTTGGAAGATGCAAGAGGAAAGAATTTGGCGCACATGGGAGCATAGACAGGCAATGCAGAGATATTTAGAAGAAGAGCAAATGTGGTTCATGGAAATGAGGTATGTTTATTTGGATGGGAACTGATGTATGAAGCAAAATGGCAATAATCATATCTGTGTGGCTTGGCACTATTCTGGGTCTTATAATTGCTGTAAAAATATCTCCGTCCCGGGCAGTGCCGTCGCTCCATAGCGTGCATGTATGCACCATAGGGTGCGGGGGGGAAAGATGCAGACTGCATCTGGATGACACCATCCCATCCGTGACAGAGCACAAAACTAGCCTGCACAGTGCCCCACAGGGCATTGTGGCAGGCTAGACAGGAGAAAGCCTGATGCACTAGCCTACCCAGTGTCTACTACTCTGTCCTGCTCCTGCTGTCTTTCCGCAGAGACAGGACGGAGCACTGTGGCAGGCTGGGGGAGAGTTGCGCTGATGCGGCTATGTGCTAAAACATTTTCACCCCCCAACCCTTAAATTATGGGCACCTGAATGTACGTGTAAATCTTCTCCCTCACATTTTTCTTTGTTTACACGTGCGATGAATAGACTGATTGCATGGTTGGGAGACTTCGAAGGTGGAAAGAGGTTAGGAAAAATTTAGTTTCTAATGAAAAAGTTGATATTTACATTCTGCAATGGCTTCTTATATATAATGATCAATTGATAGATGTGGATTTTTTCTATAATGGGTATTTACAGTGCCTTGAAAAAGTATTCATACCCTTTGAAATTTTCCACCTTTTGACATGTTAAAATCAAAAACATAAATGTATTTTATTGGGATTTTATGTGATAGACCAACACAAAGTGACACATAATTGTGAAGTGGAAGGAAAATGATAAACGGTTTTCAATTTTTTTTTGTGTGTGAAAAGTGTGGCGTGCATTTGTATTCAGCCCCCCTGAGTCAGTACTTTGTAGAACCACCTTTCCCTGCAATTACAGCTGCAAGTCTTTTTTGGGATATCTCTACCAGCTTTGCACATCTATAGAGTGACATTTTTGCCCATTCTTCCTCCTCGCAAAATAGCTCAAGTTCTGTCAGATTGGATGGAGAATGTCTTTGGACAGCAATTTTCAAGTCTTGCCAAAGATTCTCAATTGGATTTAGGTCTGGACTTTGACTGGGCCATTCTAACACATGAATATGCTTTGATCTAATCCATTCCATTATAGCTCTGGCTGTATGTTTAGAGGAGTCATCCTGCTGGATGGTGAACCTCTGACCCAGTCTCAAGTCTTTTGCAGACTCTAACAGGTTTTATTCTAAGATTGCCCTGTATTTGGCTCCATCCATCTTCCCATCAACTCTGACCAGCTTCCCTGTCCCTGCTGAAGAAAAGCATCCCCACAACATGATGCTGCCACTACCATGTTTCACAGTGTGGATGGGTGTGTTCAGGGTGATGTGCAGTGTTAGTTTTCTGCCACACATAGTATTTTGCTTTTAGGCCAAAAAATTTAATTGGTCTCATCTGACCAGAGCATCTTCTTCCACATGTTTGCTGCGTCCCCCACATGGCTTCTCACAAACTGCAAACGGGACTTCTTATGGCTTTCTGTCAACAATGACTTTCTTCTTGCCACTCTTCCATAAAGGTCAGATTTGTGGAGTGCACGACTAATAGTTGTCCTGTGGACAGATTCTCCCACCTGAGTTGTGGGTCTCTGCAGCTCCTCCAGAGTTATCATGGGTCTCTTGGCTGCTTCTCTGATTAATGCTCTCCTTGCCCAGCCTGTCAGTTTAGGTGGATGGCCATGTCTTGGATGGTTTTCAGTTGTGCCATACTCTTTCCATTTTCAGACGATGGGTTGAACAGTGCTCCATGAGATGTTCAAAGCTTGGAATATTTTTTTTATAACCTAACCCTGCTTTAAACTTCTCCACAACTTTATCCCTGACTTGTCTGGTGTTTTTCTTGGCCTTCGTGATGCTGTTTGTTCACAAAGGTTCTCTAACAAACCTCTAAGGGCTTCACAGAACAGCTGTATTCATATTGAGATTAAATTACACACAGGTGGGCTCTATTTACTAATTAGGTGAAGGCAATTGGTTCCACTAGATTTTAGTTAGGCGTGTCAGAGTAAAGGGGGCTGAATACCAATGTACCCCACGCTTTTCAGATATTTATTTGTAAAAAATGTTGAAAACCATTTATCATTTTCCATCCACTTCACAATTATGTGCCACTTTGTGTTGGTCTATCACATAAAATCCCAATAAAA
>BLSH010228231.1:584156-596924 GCA_018402905.1 Glandirana rugosa | reverse complement strand
TTTCTCTCCAAATATCCACCAAATTATAGAAGTGCAACAATTTGGCTATGGGTTGACTAGCTTTGGGAGGCCGGATCAGTTGACTTCCTGCGGGCCTAGTTTTGTCCAGGCCCTGGTCAAAGGCAACGTTAGTGTCGCCACCGAGCAGAACCAACCCTTCCATCAAGGGAGATAGTTTCTCTAGGATATGCTGGAAAAAGTTGGACTGTCCTTTGTTTGGGGTGTAGTATGAGATCAAGGAGGTCATTTGTCCCTCTACTAGACCTTTAACTAAAATGTACCGACCTTCCGGGTCTTTGAATTCCGAAATCCACTTGAAGTTGCACCTCTTGGATACTAGAATTGCTACTCCTTTAGTTTTAGTGGGCGCATTCGCCAGATAGAATTGTGTAAAGTGGGAATGCAAGAATTTAGGGTTATATTGGGACGGTAAATGGGTTTCCTGTAACATTACTATGTCAAATTTAAGTGCCTTATACCAGTCTCCTAGTTTTCTGCGTTTGACTGGGGAGTTCATGCCTTGCACATTATGCGTGGCTATGCGGAGAGGAATTTTGTTGTGGTCAGCCATTGAAGTCAAGAGTGAGGGGTGCTGAGCTACTGAGGTCACTTACCCTCCCCTGGAGTGGTCTTCTGGCCTCTTGTGTTGTTTCTGTTGGGTTGCTTTCCGAGATCCCCAGGTAGGTGTCCATACTAAGAACCAGTAAGGCTGCGACACTAGATAAGAGGGTCAGAAAAAGAGAGAACATTAGCTGAGTACTGAAGTCTTCTGCGAGAAAGAGAGCAGAGAAGGGAGATAAGGGGGGATTAGAAGTGGAAGAGAATACATTGATGTCAAATTTAAATGTTACTGACATATTTCTCCAGCAAAGGGAAAAATGGCCCAGAAGGGAGAAAATCTCCTGGGCCTTCCCGTCAAAAGCAAAATTAGCCTGGTGAAAAAATCCAGGCAGCCTGTCCCCCTGGTCCATAGCGTGCCAGAGGGGTAGGTGGAGGCGCATTGAGACCGCCCTCCGGTTTAGGAGCCCTGTGTTAATCAAGGAAAACTGTTTCAGGGAAACAACCATATTAATAATTGAACTGTATAATACTGATGGTTAGACATTTGTCTCAGGACTATCTCGGCCCTTCTCAAAACGGTTAAACTAGGCCTCCTTCACCCTGCGGAGAGGAGGCGAGTGTTCTCCGGGGGGGTCCATCCCCCATTCGGGACATCTCGTCTAATTTTCTTTGAAAACGAGGAACAGGTCCCCCCAGAGAGTCAGGGGCCTCTAGTCATACCCCAGGGTCACCCCTGAGCCTGATCTACAACCTGCAAAAACACATTAACAGGAAATCAACTATGTATAATTCTCCCTAGTGGGAGGGTGGGGAGTCACCCCAATGTCCAGTGGGGCTATAAGAGCCCAAGTCAACGAGAAATCATTGACTAGAAGAGATGATATGAGTAGTATGTGTGCTCCATGGGTGATCTCAACTTCAGGTGGGGCCATTGTCCTTTGCTCTCTTTGGTTTGGCTTTCTCCCATAGAGGTGTCCTGGGACTGGTAGGGGAAAGTCTCTTAGAGGAGTTTGAGGAGTTTATAGAAACCTCCATGTCCGATTCTTGAGAGATGAGTTTTAAATGCAGAAGCAGTCTTTCTCCTTCCTGTAGTGACGAAAAGGCGTATTCACGGCCCCTAAGAGTGAACTTTACTGCGAACGGGAAGGACCATTTGTATTTTATCTCTTTTTGTGTCAAGATATTCAGAAGTGGCTTGAGGGTTCTTCGACGTTGTATTGTGGATGGTGAGAGGTCTGCAAATATTTGAACCTGATGACCTTTGCATAGTATCTTGTCTGACATACGGGCATGTTTCATGACTCCCTCCTTGACTGCGTAAAAGTGGGGTTTTACTATGATGTCCCTTGGAGAGCCATCTTTTCTGGGGGGTCCTAGGGCCCTATGAGCCCTGTCCAGTTCTAGGCGATGGGCTGGAGTGTTCGGAATGAGGTTGTTGATTAGCTCCTGTATAGCTCCAGGGATGTCTGAGATATTTTCAGGAAGGCCCCTTACTCTGAAGTTATATCTTCTGGATCGATTTTCTAAGTCGTCGATCCTTAGCATGGCCGTGTCTAGTTGATCTTGCAGTGTGGAGATTAGGTCTGTGTTTTGATTTGAAACCGCGGCTGTGCGATCCACCTTTTTTTTGATCGCATCCATTCTCATCCCCAGCATCTGGAAGTCCATCTTAATCTCCCCAGTTATCTTTTCAACTGTGTTTGCTAGGCCCCTCTCCAAGAGCAGTGAAAACTTCTGGTATAGGTCCTCCACCTGTGTGGAAATGTCATGGCTGTGAGTTCCTGAGGCCTGGTAGTTTTGGAGTTCCTGGCCTAGGTGAGGAGGCCCAGTGTCTCCCTGCCTGCGGCCCAGTAACGATACCGTTGAGGCTGGAGAGGGGGAGTCCATCTGTAACAAACTGCCCGGGGCCTTGGGAGTGAAGTTGAGGGTGGCTGGGGAGAGTACTTGCCTTGACTCAGAGGATTGAATGGTTCCCGTGCTGGAATCACTGAGTGCCTCGTGGAAGCCACTTGTAGCTGTCGGAGCGGCGGCCATCTTGGTACACCCTATGGCGGGTGTCGCCGCTAGCGGTGGAAAGAGCTCCTTTTTCGCCGCTGGACCGGCCATATAGCGTGGTTCTATAGTGCGTGGGGGGTCTAGAGCGCCCCTTGTTAGACGTCTCCGCGGGCTCAGTGAAGCAGGGCGGGCTCCTAATACCGGCGGCGTTGCGGAGCTCCGATTCAAGCGTCCATATCGGAGCTCCTGCGCATGCGCCTTCTGGGCACGCTGTCTTTTAAGGATCCGGCTGACAGGTTTGTCTTGACTGGGTCGGCCATGCGGCTGGTGCTTGCATCAGCACTTGTGGCGCAAGCTCTGACGGAATGGGCTGTGGTGTTGCAGCATGGTTTGTGTGAGGTGCATGTCCCGCCTGAAACCGTGGAGCTGGCTGAACAGCTCACCCAGGGGCTCAGGTATCTTTGTGATACAGCCCTGGACATAGCTCCCATACTATCAAAGCTGTCCGCCTTCACAGTAGTGATCAGGCGTGTACTCTGGTTGAAGTGCTGGTCTGGGGTCCAGGAGTCAAAAAAGGCGCTTACTGACTTGCCTTTTCAGGGAGGGCGCCTCTTCTGAGCTTCTCTGGATGAGATCATCAAGGATCTCACAGGTGGGAAGAGTAACTTTCTCCCCGAGCCTAAGAGGGGTAAGGAACCTCGTCGCAGGCCGGGCCCCTCGTTTTCTGCTCAGAAAAAGTTTTTTCATGCCCCCCCGTTCAGCGGACAAGGTTGCTAAGCCCTCCAAGGCAGCTGCAGGAGGTCAGAAGCGACCATGGCAGCATAAGCAAGAGAAGTCGGACGAGAAGCCCTCCTCCGCATGATGGGTTGCCCCCGCCCATTGCTCTGGTGGGGGGTCGTCTGCTGGAGTTCGCGGAACAGTGGACCTCTCCCATTTCAGATTCCTGGGTGTGCGAGGTGGTCTCCGCAGGGTACAAAATAGAATTCCATGCCATGCCTCCAGACAGGTTCTTTGCTTCCAATCTGAGACTTCACCCAGGGCGACGGTTGGCCCTGATGCGGGCCCTGCAGGATCTGCTCTTCAAGGGGGTGATTGTGCCAGTGCCGGCCACGGAATGCTTCCATGGTTTTTACTCCAACCTGTTTGTGGTCCCAAAGAAGGATGGGGTCAGGCCCGTCCTGGATCTGAAGGCGCTCAACGTTTGTTTGGGCGCGGAAATCCAGGATGGAGTCAATCCACTCAGTGGTAGTGGCCCTTCGTCAGGGGGACTTGCTAGCGTCCTTGGATATCAAGGATTCGTATCTGCATGTCCCCATCTGTGCCTCACACCAACGGTTTTTACGTTTCATGGTGGGCTATCAACACTACCAGTTTGTGGCCTTGCCGTTCGGCCTGGCCTCGGCCCCCCGGGTTTTCACCAAACTCCTGGCCCCGGTGTTGGCTCTATTGCGACAGAGGGGCATTGCAGTTCTGGCATATCTGGACGACTTGCTTCTGCGGGCAGAGTCGGCCTCAGCTCTGAGCAACAACATAGCCATCACACTGCACACCCTACAGGGGTTCGGATGGGTGATCAATCGGCCGAAGTCGGTGTTGACTCCGTCACACCGCCTGGAGTACCTGGGTTTAACCTTGGACTTGGTCAGGGCGAAGGTCTTTCTCCCCTCAGGAAAACTGCAGTTGCTGCAGCAGGCAGTGAGGTCTCTTCTGTCAGAGAAGTGGTCCTCTCTGAGGTTTTGCATACGGGTCCTGGGGCTCATGGTGTCCACCTTCGAGGCGGTTCCGTATGCCCAGAGTCCTACACGGTCCCTGCAGCGCTTGATTCTGCTGCGGTGGGACAAATCTCCTCTATCCCTGGATCGCCTGGTCAAACTGGACCGCGTGGCCAGGTCCTCTCTGTGGTTAAGGGCCTCAGCCCTAAGGGAAGGGAAATCCTTCCTCCCCGTGATGTGGTCCATAGTGACCACGGATGCCAGTCTAAGTGGCTGGGGGGGGGGGGGGGGGTCCTGGGTTGTCGTCAACCCAGGATCGGTGGTCTCGGGAGGAAAGTCGGCTCCCAATCAATGTGCTGGAATTTAGGGCCATCAGGCATTGCCTCTCTCATTGGTCAGGAAGGCTGCAAGGGCGCTCTGTCAGAGTCCAGTCGGACAATGCCACGGCCATGGCATATGTGAACCATCAGGGCGGAATAAGAAGCTCAGCGGCAGCATTGGAGGTGGCTCACATTCTGCGGTGGGCAGAGCTTCATGTGCCGGCTCTCTCCACCGTGTACATTCCGGGCATAGAAAATTGGCAAGCGGATTACCTCAGCCGACAGAGGTTGGATCAGGGAGAGTGGTCCCTGCATCCGGATGTGTTCCGACAACTTTGCCAAAGATCTGCTGGCGTCCCGGCTCAATCGAAAGGTCCAGACCTTCATGTGCAGAGCAAGGGATCCACTGGTGTACGCAGCGGATGCCCTTGTAGCTCCATGGAGCCAGTATCGGCTCATTTATGCGTTTCCCCCTCTCAAGCTGATTCCGCATCTGTTGCGCAGGATCGAGGTGGAGGGGATTCCAACCATTCTGGTGGCTCCAGATTGGCCTCGGCGTCCGTGGTACGCTGACGTGGTGCGGATGGTGGTGGATGTTCCCTGGCGTCTCCCGCTTCGCGAGGACCTTCTTTCCCAGGGCCCCATCTTGCACCCTGCTTTACAGTCTCTGGCTTTGACGGCCTGGCTATTGAATCCCAGGTCCTGAGAGATCTCGGAATTTCCGATTCTGTGATTCCCACCATGCTCAAGGCACGTAAGTGCACTTCTAGGAAGATATACCATCGCACCTGGAAGGCGTATATCGCCTGGTGCGAATGGGGTGGGGTGGAACCCCCGTTCCTTTTCGGTGTCTGGGCTGCTGGCCTTTCTGCAGCAGGGCCTGGACCATAAACTGGCGTTCAGCACTATCAAGGGCCAGGTGTCTGCCTTGGCCATCTATTTTCAGTGTCCTTTGGCGACGCATTCGTTAGTTCGCACCTTTATTCAGGGGGTCCGACATGTCGCTTCCCTGGTGCGTACGCCTTTGGCTCCTTGGGACCTCAATCTGGTCCTTTCGGGGCTTCAGAAGCCTCCCTTTGAAAATATCAGGGAAATTTCCTTACAACTGCTTTCGCAGAAGGTGGCCTTTCTGGTAGCCATCACTTCTGCCAGACGAGTGTCAGAGTTGGCGGCTCTGTCGTGTAGGTCCCCGTATCTGGTCCTACACAAGGATAAGGCGGTTTTGCGCCTGTCGCCTTCCTTCTTGCCGAAGGTGGTATCTTCTTTTCACATTAACGAGGACATTGTCCTTCCTGAGCTGTGCCCGCGCCCATCCCATCCTAAGGAGATCGCCTTGCATTCCTTTGATGGGGTTAGGGCTCTGCGGGTGTATCTGGCGACCACGGCCTCTTTTCAGAGGTCGGATGTGCTCTTTGTCGTAGTGCATGGACCACGCAAGGGCTTGGCGGCCGCTTCAGCCACCATTTCTCGATGGATTCGACAGACCGTGACCCGTACGTATGACTTGCGGGGTCTCGAGCCCCCCTTTCCGGTCACGGCTCACTCTACCAGGGCAATTAGCACTTCCTGGGCTTTCCGACATCAAGCGTCGGTTTCCCAAGTGTGCAGAGCGGCTACATGGTCCTCAGTGCACACCTTTACTAAGTTTTACAAAGTTGATTTGTCAACATCCTCGGATGCTGCTTTCGGCCGCAAAGTTTTGCAGGCCGCCGTGTGAGGTTCCTCCAGATTATTATGGAGAACTCCCCGTTGGGTGAAGTTTTGTTTTTGCATTACCCACCCCTCTTTTGACACTGCTTTGGGACATCCCCAGGCGTAATGAGTTGCTGCATCCCCATCAATGAACGAAAGAGAAAATAGGATTTTTTAACTCGCCGTAAAATCCTTTTCTCATAGTTCATTGACGGATGCAGCACCCCACTCCTCTTTGTTGGTTCGAGCTTGCACTGCTTGTTATGGACTGAAGGCTGAGCTGGCCAGTGGGGGGTTATACCAGGGAGGACCGCCCCCTGGGAGGGGCTGTCTGCATTTAGCTGAACTGAAGTTCTGCCTAGTCCACTCCTAGTGAAAGGTAGCATAACCCCAGGCGTAATGAAGAGTTGCTGCATCCGTCAATGAACTATGAGAAAATGATTTTCGTTAAAAAATCCTATTTTTTCGAGGTTAAGGCCCAGAAAGGTCTTAAATTCTGGAACCGTAATTGGTTTCCAGTCTCTGGCAAGTTTCAAATGGGGATTAGCGGCGATGAATTGACCAGCATATAAATTTTGTTCCACTATAGATCTATAGAGATCTTCGGTAAAAAACAGTGAGTAAAAATCGATGGCTGTAAAATAAACTGTATTCACCGTGATTCTGGGTTGGCCAGTGAATGGGGGAAGTACGGGTGCTGAATCAGTGGGGGGTTGCCAATCAGGTTTCGCAAGTTCAGCGGGAAGGGCACTATGAGTTCTGTGGGCCTGTGTTCGTCGTCTTCGTGGCTGCACTTATGGGACTCACCAGGTAATACTGTACTGCTGGTTGTTTGTCCAGGGGGTACTAGGCCACTGGTGCTTGCCAATTCACCATGAGTAGCGGCACTAGTGCTGGCTCTCTGCTCCATACGAGAACCCTGTGGTTCATGCACCTTAGCGACAGCAAAACGGGATCTGGTACGCCTGACCTCAGCAGTGACCACTCAGTTGTCAGCGCTATCTGACAGGGTGCCGCTGCGGTCTACGGGATCGTATGCTGAGCCTGATTCTGACAGTGGAGCCTCCCCATCACTCTCGTCTGTCATGCTCAGCAACGCGTAGGCCACTTCGCTAATGTACGCGCGACTGGACATTTTGGACTTTCTAAATTTGATACGTAAACTAGTGTGACTCACAGGCAAAAACATCGCACCTGGTTGTCAGAGCCTGTTTCAAACGCTACTAAAATCACTGTCAGATTTCGCAGGGATCAGGCATGATCTCTGCGAACGCTGCATATATGTGTATTGTGTTTTGTAAGTGTCAGTGATCTATTAGATACTGCGCTGGGCGGAGGGGTTAAACGCAGGTGCTAGCAGGTAGCTGGGCTGATCCCGCTAACGCTGCATTTTTTATAACACTAATGTACTGGGGACGCTAATGTATATCTGATCAGATACTGCAATAGTATCTAATGTGTGTACTTCATAGTACCTAACTGGCCCTGCCTGATGTTTACGCTGACCCTAACGCACACTAAAACCTAACTGGTGTCACCGATGGGCTATCGGGGGTTAAAACATTTATTTAGGTATATGCATATATATGTGTGTATATAATATAAATATACATATATACACGCACGCACGCGCACACACACTCACCGGTTGCCCTGATGGAAAAAAAAAAAAACTATCTTACAAGTGCCCCCTGTGACAATTATACAGTGATTACAGGTGACGGGGCAATCAAGGGGTAAAAATCTTATAGGGGGGTGTATTTATACCTATCTGGGCCTACTACTACCTACCCTAACACTGATTTACTGTCTCAAGTACAGCCATCAGTAAAAATCAGATCACTGCACTAAGTGACATGGTGACAGCACTGAAGGGGTTAACTGGGGCGTGATCAAAGGGTTTAGAGTGCCTAACTGGTGTCAGTGTAGTGTTGTGCAACTCACGATTAGAAGCTCTCTTCCTCGCTGGAACCAAAAAGGGCTTCAGGGAGATAGATGAGCTAATTTCCTCTGCCTCTGTTTACATTACAGAGGCAGAGGTGCAATGCAATCGGCCAGGACTGATCGGAAGGGCCAGGCCAAATATGATTGGCCTGGCCCTGTAGACTGATCGGTCCTCTATCGAATAGGACTGTAGTGCCCTCCCCGTGAGCGTGTGATCGCGGCCAACGTCACTTGACGGAGGTTTGCGATAACGAACCAAGTTGCCGCCGCCAATCCACGGCGGGCGGCAGCTGCTTAATCTATAAATGAAGGTATTGTGTTTTGTGCGAGGCAGTGATTTGTAACATTTTCTTGAAGATGCTGCTGGTGAAGAAACACTTTGTGGTGATCCAAAGACAGCAGAAAGAGTTTTTCTGGGTTGAGATCTCTGGGAAGGTTTGCAAACTCTAGATGTTGTTTTCCTCATTTTACTGAGAGGGGGAAAAGAATAACCTATTTACTGACCAGACAATAGGCAAACATTTATGCTCTGATAGCGGTAAACACTAATATGAATAATTTATAGGTTAAAAAAAGATAAACTAAGTTGTGTGACAAATTTACCTTCTAACCTGTCAATTAAGGCCTAAGAGGACAAACTATCATCTACTGCAGAGATATGCAATTAGCGGACCTCCAGATGTTGCAGAACTTCAAGTCCCATGAGGCATAGCAAGACTGACAGCCATAAGCATGAGGCCCAGAGGCAGAGGCATGATGGGACTTGTAGTTTTGCAACAGCTGGAGGTCCGCTAATTGCATATCCCTGATCTACTGTATTCCAACAATCTCCCAACTGTAGGAGGTAGTATTATACAGGATTTATATAGCGCTAACAGTTTACACAGCGCTTTGCAATGTAAAAGGGAGACAATACAGTTACAATACAATAAAATACAAGAGGATCAAGATGGCCCTGCACAGAAGAGATTACAATCTAATAGGGTGGGGCAGGTAGTACAAAAGGTTCTACCTGTGGGGAATGAGTTGATGGAAGAGGTTAAAGATTAGATGGAGGTGTGATAGACTTCTCCGAAGAGATGAGTTTTCAGGGATTGCCTTTTCAGGGATTGCCTTTTCAGGGATTTCCTGAAGGTAGCCAAGAGAAGGAGATAGGTGGACAGGTTGAGGTAGAGAGTTCCAAAGGATGGGAGAGGCTCTGAAGAAATCCTGGAGCCTAGCATGGGAGGAGGAGACGAGGGAGCTTGAGAGTAGGAGGTCTTGGGAGGAACGGAGAGGAGGGTTTTGGTGATATTTGGAGACAAGATTGGTGATGTAGCTCAGGGCACAGTTGTGAATGGCTTTGTATGTTGTGGTTAGTATTTTGAATTTAATTCGCTGGGCGACTGGGAGCCAGTGTAGGGATTGGAGAAGAGGGGTAGCAGACACTGAGCAGTTGGTTGGTAAAGTGGATAATTCTGGCAGCAGCATTCTTGATAGACTGAAGAGGGGATAGCCTATGGAGAGGGAGGCCAATGAGAAGAGTTGCAATAGGCAAGATGAGAGATAAGAAGTGAATGAGGAGCTTGGTGGTTTAATTTGTTAAAAAAGGGCGTATTTTAGAGATGTTAGAGGTGAAGCCTACAAACTTTTGATAACGATGGGATTTGAGGCTGAAAGGACAGGTCAGAGTCTAGAACCTAGTAAGTACCCTGGCGTAGGGGGAGGGACTGATTGTTGCATTTTTGATGGAAAAGTCGGGGGGGGGGTGTGACACGGGCAAGAGGGAATATTACCAGCTCAGTTTTAGATTTGAGATTTAGTTTAAGGAAGTGGTGTGTGAGACTTGCTCAGGTTCTGGTAGAACACTAGGGCACACTAGGAAGAGAAACTGCGAATGGATGGATGCAATACCATCAATTGCAGGCATATGTTGATTTTATAGCACAACGCTGTGAATTAGAAAGATCACCTACAGAATTTGATAAACTTTTGTTACAAACACACAAACCGGCCCACGTGTTATCAAAAATATATAAAGAGTTGCTCCTCAGGGACCTAGATAGGGAAGTAACATAATTAAAGAAGTGGGAAGAAGAGATTGGAGAGATACTAGCAACATACCACAATGGGAAAAGTCCCTACTGCTGACACGCAAGTTATCTCCTTCAGTCAAATACCAGGAAAGAAATTATAAAATCCTATCTAGATGGTATTGATGTCCAAACGATCTTCATAAATTCATGGAAAATACCTCAGAAATGTGTTGGAGATGTAAAGGGGCAGAAGGAAATATGTCTCATATGTGGTATTACTGCCCAGAGGTCTGCCAACTCTGGACGGATATATTCGAGATATATAGAGAAATTTCTAACTCCACTTTACAACCAGATATACCAATTTCCATATTAATAATTCCAGGCTCTTTAAAGGTTATTAAGAGAGACATCTTGCGACATATGTTAACAGCAACAAGAACAATTATTGCCCTCTCCAGGAGAGAGGAGACTGCCCCCTCAATGGCAGAATGGGTGTGTGAGATGGGTGAGATGCGTCTTCTTGAGGAAACAATTAGCGCTGAGATTGGTTCTCGAAAATGTTTTAAGGAGACATGGGACGAATAGCGAACCTCAGGATCATTGTTAAAATACCTATAAGTAATCTTCGAACCCCAGGGCCCATTCTTCTATCTCTCCTTTCTATTGGAAGGGAAGAAATAGAAATCCCCTTCCCCCCTGTTTTTTTTTTTTTTTTGCTAGATGAAATGTAGATAGTGTGGGAGGATTTGGGTTCCAGACCTGAACGGGCCTACATGTAAACGGGCAGAGAGCAGGGCGGGAACCACAAGTATGCAACTACAGTATTGAAGCAATATGTAGATTAGACAAGGCAAATATATGACCATAAATTACCTAGGTGTAAAAATGGCTAAGACATGACAAAGCAAATTGAAAAACAAACTTTGATAGAAATATTGAGGCCTAGGTTGTAAGATAATTGTTAATTGAAAATGTAACGGCTATATTTAAGATGTAAAATATTCTTCTTACTCACAGTAACTTATATCTGATCCCCTGAATGTATGTTGTATATATTGAAAAATGTAATAAAAATTATAAACAGGAAGTGGTGGAAGCACTCTAGAAGTTTAGAGGTGAATGGGAGCAATAAGATGGGTCTTAAGTTCAGGTTGGTGGAGTCCAGTGAGGGCTTTTTAAGTATAGGAGTGATCTGTGCATGTTTTAGAGGGGAGGGTGCCACTAGAGAGGGAGATATTGAAGATGTGAGTGAGGGAGCATAGGATAGAATAGGAAGGCGAGTAGTTGTGAGGGAGCAGGATCCAGGGGACAACTGGTTAGGTGGAAATCTGAAAAAAGATCCGTAATCTCTTCAGTAGTAGCTAGTTCAAAAGAGGAGAGTGTTACCTGTGCTGTTAGGCAAAGTATGTTGGCTGGGGAAGATGTTCGCACAGTGGCGGTGTCCTCGCGTATTGCATCAATCTTGTCTTTGAAGTGATTGGCGATCTCTTGGTACAAGATGGAGCCCAGGAACAAACTAAACTGGAGCCTTTCACCTGGCGTGCCCCCTAGTGGAAGAAATACATATTTCTCTTGTTTGAGAACTGCATTGAGAAGTAGTACAGTGTTACTTGAAGTGTATTCCAGAATTTACTTTTTTTTTTTTGCTATATATATATATATAATTTTTTTATTTTTTTTTTTCAAACACCCTAGAGAATAAAATGGCGCTCGTTGCAATAGGTTTTCTTTTCTTTCTTTTTCTTTCTTTTTTTTTTTTTTTTGAAAAATGTCACTTTGAGTTAAAAAATAAGACAACAGTAAAGTTAGCCCAATTTTTTTGTATATTGTGAAAGAGGATGTTACGCCGAATAAATAGATACCATACATGACACGGTTGAAAATTGCACGCACTCGCGGAATGGCGACGAAGTCCGGTACTCAAAAATTTTTCATAGGCGACGCTTTCAGAATTTTTAACGGTTACCAGGTTAGAGGTGCAGAGGTCTTTTGCTAGAATTATTGCTCACACTCTGGCAATCGCGGCGATACTTCACGTGTGGTTTGAACACAGTTTTCATATGCGGGTGCGACTTGCGTATGCATTTTCTTTGCTGCGCGAGCTCGCGGGGACGGTGGCGCTTTAATTTTTTTTATATTTATTTATTTTTAACACTGTTCCTTTAAAAAAAAAAAATTCTCATCACTTTTATTGCTATCACAAGGGATGTAAACATCCCTTGTGATAGTAATATATGGTGACCACCCCCATCCCTCCTTTGCACTTCACAGTATTCAGATCACCGAAAACGGCGATTCTGAATACTGTAATTAAAATTGGCGCCATTAGCCACCGAGTAAACCAGAAGTGATGTTATGACGTTGCTTCCGGAATTTGCCGAAGGAGACCCGATTGGAGCCGATTCTGCCTTCTGTCAGGTCTCCTAGCCGGCAGAGACGCCGGATTGTCGCTCCGGTGGGACGGGAGGCTGGAGAAGGGGGGGGGGGGGGGTCCCCTCCCGCCCCCTAGGCCGCAGAGACGGCCGA
>BLSH010228231.1:570276-583696 GCA_018402905.1 Glandirana rugosa | reverse complement strand
TTTTTTTTTTTTTTTTTTTTTTTTTTTATCCTTTAGTCTTTCCCACCTCTAGGAATAATTTATTAGGTTCTCTTTTAACAAGTCATTTTAGGATTGTATTATACTTAACAATCATCTGAGCAGCTTTCTTGCCTCACAAGACAAGACACACCCAGCTTTATCTTTGCCATAGAGACCTTAGTAGGTCTTTTTCCCTGTCACACAGCTTGTTCCTTTCACTGAGACACAGCAGGCTTGAAAGGAAGTAATTATGCATGCTTTCCTAAAATAATTCATAGTGCTTTGGGATGAAATGTTTATTTGTAAAGCAAACCATGTGTCTAGGTCTACTATATGTGTAGTAATAGAATTGACCCTAACATTATAGTTTCCTTATACCTTTCCCCTCCCAACTTTATTGTTAAACGTGTCAAGGGAGCAGGTGGGCAGAGACCATTGGGAATGTGCACCTTTCTGCAATCTGTCTACACATACAGTACTCTACATGTGTCGAATGATGGAATAAACCGACTCCACTTAATTGTTTTTTTTGTTTGTTTGTTTTTTTCCTGTTTTATCTGTTTTTTCCTTAGACGTTATGAGGACATGTACCGGAGAGAGTTGGAAGAAGAGTATCTGTTTTGGGAATATCAACAAATGAGACGCATGCAATTAGAGTGGCACCGTAGGACACGAGGCAGGCCACCTTACTCGGTGAGAGCAATGGTCACTTAAAGTGATCTTATGTAAGAAATAAGGGGAACTAATTTCTGGTCTCCTGAAAATGTTAGCTGTCTGACTGTTATGCTGACTCTTAGCTACATTACTTCTAAATCAATGACGTTAACATTTAGGCTGGCTAAACATGGATCACTTCACCTGATTCAGCAGGGACCTGTCAAATTTCGATCCATGTATGGGCTCCCTTGGTTGTACAGAAGTTGATCTACTGATTGATGTCTATACGACTAGCTATAACTGGCAGCACTGATCATTGTAATCTGATGGCGTGAAAGGCTCCCTGTCGTCGGAACACAATAGCACAGTGGGAGGGTTCCCCCATCCTCATCGAATCGGATCATTTTTTATCTTTCAACCCACTGGTTGAACTAAAAAAAAAAATTATGAGTGTATCGACTGCCTTAGAGAAATGTTGGAAGTCCTGCTTACATTCTGGACTGCTGGGCATGGTCATCAAAAATCTGGCCGTATAACCGTCAAATGGATTGTGCTTCACCGGTGCCAGACAGCTCTAAAAAATCATTGCAAGCTCTGTATATATGTCCAAAGGCCAAAATACACGTGCAAAAATAAAAGAAGAAACAGAGCGGACTGAATAACACAGATAAAATTACTATAATTTGTAATAGTCAAAGGCACCTACTTAGAAGTAGCTTGATTGGGGCAAATAACCAAGAAACTTTCAAAGGAGCTCCAGGTCACACAGTAATAATACTAAAACACTGGGAGAGTCTGAGTGAAGTAAACTATAAAAAAATTCCCAAGCTGGTGTAAAGAAAATAGACTGATTTTCACATTTGTGAGAAAGTACCTCCACTACACTGATATGTAGCTATTAACAGCCTTAAATAGGTTGAAAAAGAGAAAAAAATGGAGCTCAAAATTGTTGCTTAGGTTCAAGGGACATGATAATGCAAAGATCAAGACATGGCTGACAACTTTGTCATGGGAATAGTGTAAACACAGAGCTATAAAAAGCAGATCAGTGAGAGCTCATTTACACTTGGGGTTAGGGAGGCGGAAAAAAGAAAGGCAGCGGGACAGGGATGTACACTTGCTGTGATGCTTTTCCTTTGCGGCCACAGTGCAAGTTTCCCACCCTGTCCTGTTAAACGGGCAGTACCGACCCCATTTCAAGTGACTGGGTCAGTGCTGCAATAGCCCTGCACCTGAGTGTATTGCACACGGTTGCGACTTGGTGGTGCTGCGTTTACAGCATGCCCACATCGCAACCGCCTGTCAAACACCTCTGAAAAGCAGTCCAGCACTATTGCATGTGTAAACCTAACCTTTCTGTATTTTACAGCTCTAGGTTTACAATTATGCCTTAGACAATGCTGTCAGCTGTACCCCGTTCTCTCTATTAGCCTCTGTGCACTAACCTGTCCCTTACAGCTACCGTATTTATCGACGCACCTTCATTTTAAGAGAAGTTTAAGGAAAAAAATGTATATTTCAAATATAGAACATTGAAGCAAAATAAGGGTCAGTGCCAGTTAATGCAGCCTGACCAGTGCCCATCTGTAGCCTCACCAGTGCCCATCTGCAGCCTCGCCATTGCTCATTAATGCAGCCTGATCAGTTCCCATCTGCAGCCTTGCCATTGCCCATCATTTCAGCCTGATCAGTGCCCATCTGCAGCCTCTCCATTGCCCATCAATGCAGCCTGATCAGTGCCCATCTGCAGCCTATCCATTGCCCATCAATGAAGCCTCTCTATTGCCCATTGATGCAGCCTGATTAATACCCTCTGTGTAATGGCGAGGCTGCAGATGGGCATTAATCAGGCTGCATCAATAGGCAATGGAGAGGCTGCATTGATGGGCAATGGATAGGCTGCAGATGGGCACTGATCAGGCTGCATTGATGGGTAATGGGAGAGGCTGCAGGTGAGCACTAATCAGGATGCACTGATGGTCAATGGAGAGTCTGCAGATGGACACAAATCAGACTGCAATGATGGGCAATGGCAAGGCTGCAGAAGGGCACTGATCAGACTGCATTAATGGGCAATGGTGAGGCTGCATTAATGGGCACTGGGGAGTGGCGAGTGCCGCTGGATTACACATATCAGGGATCTGCTATTTACTTGGCACTTAGTCACACAGGTCCCACCTCTTGGACGGCTCATAGGAGAGACGTCACGTGTCCCAGCATTGGATCGGTGTTCTGTCTATCATAGGAGCTGTCCAGGAGGAGGGACTGTGTGTGACTGAGTAAACAGGAGATACCCTCTGTGTAATGGCGAGGCTGCAGATGGGCATCTCTTGTTTACTCAGTGCTCAGTCACACACAGTCCCTCCTCCTGGACAACTCCTATGATTGGCAGAACACCGATCCAATGCTGGGACACGTGACGTCTATCCTATGAGCCGTCCAAGAGGCACGGGACCTGTGTGACTGAGTGCCGAGTAAATAGCAGATCCCTGATATGTGTAATCCAGCGGCACTCGCCACTCCCCTATGTGGGTTCACTGCCTGACTAATGCAGGTCCAGACCAGGTAGAGGTCTGGGACCTGGTTAGTTTACTTTTGAGGAGGAAGAAATGTGGCCAACCCAACTGGGAACAGGGGCTTTTGGAGGGGACTGGAGGGTAGCCTCCTGCTTACTGACTATGGGTCCTGGCTTCTGAGGGAGTTCTTTAGGAGGTGTGTGCCTGGGGCATCTTTTGGGAGTGGTCTTGCTTTGCATTCGGGTCCATGTCTCCCTGAAACACACAGACTCTGGGAACCTAGGACCTGGATACAGATTTGGGGCCTCTGTGCCCAAACCAGCAATGACTACTTCAATGCTTTCCTAGACTCAGACTCTAAGCAGAAGATTATAATCAGCTTAAAATAACCTAATGTTGAGGTCTCCTGCTGCTATGTGTAATCTGTTTACTAAGGTGTCTTTCTCTCATTGTATAATACCCCATTATGTGCCTTCTAGGTGTGAATTCCCATTGTTAATTTAGTCACCTATTTGTCTGTCTGCTAATCCTCTTGGAGATGGGATTAGTATTGTGTTCAACTATTGCAGGATGTTTGTGTGTGTGTTAGCTGTTCATTAGATGTACTGATATAATTGTTTAAAGTTTGCATTGTTTAGGATAATGTGATCAAACTCTTATCTGATTTTGTGTGGAATCAATTCTGTGTGAATGTACAATAAATAGTCAGTTCCAGTTTGCACCTAAGCCAGTGTCTAGTTCTTGGGTGCAATTCTCAGCTATAATACCTGTTCCAGAGTGCAGGAAGCTGTATCTTGGCGGAGGCACCCAGGATTACAGAGGCAAATGTGGGGTTTGTGGTACAGTGAGTAGTGGCCTGAGCCATTAAAGCAATGTGCCTATATAAATGTAATGGGGGTAACTGCTGAGGAAAGTGTATAATTTCCCCCAGCAACAGTGTCAACTTCTGAGGGGCCTAGAGTGCCAGAGCCGAGTTTTTGTCAAGAGAACTGTGGTGCTGCATTGTGGGAGAGGGTGTTCCCTCAAAGACTGAAGTGAATATGCATGCGTTAAAAGAGAAGTAAAGGATTTTCTTTATCATACCTCACCGGACATTAATTCATTACTGCTTAGTTATACGCTGCCTTCAGGTGAATGGACACTGGCAACCAATAGACAGGAAGTTCCCCCTATATAACCCCTCCCGCTCCGGGATTACCTCAGTTTTTTCGCCAGTGTCTGAAGGTGATGGTCGTGGCTGTGAGAGCTTGTCAAAAACTCTTGACGTCCCAGAAAGTGGATGTTTTATCGGATCTATTCAAATGGCAGAAAGCTAAAAGGATGGCACCTGAGCCTTGTTTGGACAAGGTTTTGCCTGTAATGTATTAAGTCACTGGACCCTTAGTTTGTTGGAAAATCCTGGTCTATCTGCCCAAGGAAGATTCCAGAAGGGTGCTATACAGGTCCAAGGGAGTGGCCCGCAGTTTAAAAGGGACCCGGTCCTGGAAGGTCCTGAGCGACGAGGCCCGCCGTATGTGTGAAGGCTGACTCCTAAGATTAGGAAGCCTGCGGCGGGGATTGGTAAGTACTTTCCCCTCTCTTTTTAATAGAAGAGAGATTCCTGGCTTTTGCCTACAGTACCAGTGCTACAGACACCAGAGGGCTCTGTTCTGCAGGACTCCGCTTACTGCTTTGAAAAAAAAAAAAAGGAAGTGGAAGCCAGCATCTTTAAAAGGGCTGGTTGGGCTGCAAGGAGACAGGGCTGGAGTCCTGACGGCACGTGAGTATTGAAGGGGTCTGGGCACGGTGACTGCAGGTAAGGTAAGCCAGGGGGGGACTGTGTTAAACGGCTGGTCTGTTCAGAGAGCTCTTAAGGGGAAAGTGTCCTTTTTTCTGGGTTTTGCAAATGTCTTCCAGTAAGGAGGAGGGGGGGGGGTGGCATTTAAGGGAGCCAGTGCACCCACCACCTCCGGTAGAGAAGCCTGGGTTTACTGCCTATATTGCCTCCCCTGAAAGACCTGGAGCAACTGGCCTATCTGAGCCTCTTCACTGTGCAGGCATTGTGACTACCTCTAATGCATCTGATCCAGCCTGTGTCACGAAGGAGGATTTGGCTGCAGCTTTAGGGGTTCTCAAGAGCAAAATAGCCAGTATGATTGTGGCTATGCCTCAAGGCAAGAAGGGAGAGAGGTCCTCTACTTCGGGCTCTGGTCCTAGGGGGAACCGAGCATGGAGACACCCCTCCCTATGGAGGTACCCCTGACATGGGTCCCGATTGGGTTGAGGATGCGGATGAAGTACCAAGGGGTAACCCGGATGAAGGTCAGACTGACTATTCTTCTTCCGAGGAGTCGGATTCCGAGGAACCATTTTCAGCCTCTAAATCAGAGAAGCTGTTGGTGCAGGCCTTGATTGAGCTCTCCTCTGGGATTGTTGCAGCCTAAGCAAACTTCCCAGGTGGTTCCAGTCCACCCTCTGCTAAAGCAAGAGATGTATGCAAACTGGGATCACCCGGATTGGGTGTTCATGCCTCCTAAAAGGTTCTCAATTGTATCCTATGGAGGAAAAATTCAAAAAGAAATGGAACATGCCTTTGGTAGAGACAGCAATTTCTTCAGTCAATGAAAGTTTGACTTGCCCAGTTCACAATGCTCAGAGCTTTAAAGCCTGCCGATAAAAAACTGGAGTCTCTGCTTAAAGCTTCTTTTGCGGTGACTGGGTCAGCGGTTCAACCTGCTGTAGCAGCTATTGGCATTTGTCCGTCTGTCAAGGATCGTGTTAAAAGATTGGTAAAAAACCTTCCTTGCCAAGGGAAATCATCTGAGGCGTTATCAGAGATCCCTGCGGCTTTGTTTTGCGGTAGTCTAGTCGCATTAAAAGGCTCAATTCACCAGATGTCTCGTGTACCCGGTTGTCAGTACACATGCGCAGGGTGTTTTGGTTGAAGAATTGGTCTGCAGAAATGCCATGCAAAAGATTGCTTGTTGCCTTTCCCTTTCAAGGAGAATGGTTATTTGGTGAGGAATTGGATAAATATATCCAAAAAAATTCTGGAGATAAAAGTGCACTGCTTGCAGTTCCGACGGCCTCAGCAGGCGGAATTTAGCAGGCTGCAGAATCTCGGTCAGAAAAAAACCTTGGACCCAGAAGTCAGCCAAGCCTGATTCCAAGTCGGTCTTGTGAAGGAGCACCCCCACTCACAAGGGTGGGGGGAAGGTAACTGCGTTTTGCAGGAACTTGGTCAAGGGTGGTGCAGGGAAAATGGGTCATTTACACAGTAGCAGGAGGCTACAAATTGGAATTCAGGGAGTTTCCTCCCTGCCGCTTTCTGGAATCCAATATATCCATAAATCCTCACCAAAAATGTCTGCGCCTTTCGGTAGAAGGGCGTCATTTTCACTTTGTGGCACTGCCTTTTTTTTCTTGGCCACAGCCCCCTGGGTGTGTTCAAAAGTTTTAGCACTGATATTGGCATCCCTAAGAGCAATGGGATATCAGCCATAGGATATCTGGACGATCTACTTCTCAATGGTCAATCAATACCATAGGTAGAACAGAACGTGGCCAGGACGGTACAGTCCTTTGAAAACCTGGGGTGGGTCCTGAATTTAGAAAAATCTGCCCTGAGGCCTGTTCAGGTGCTGGAATATTTGGAAATGATCCTAAATACAGCCCAGGCAAGGGTGTTCTTTCCAGAAACAAAAGCCAAGGACATAAAACAGATGGTAAATCTGGTAAAGACGGCAAGGCAACCTTTTCTGAAGCAATTCATGCGGTTGCTAGGCAAGATGGTGTCTACAGTCGATGCAGTCCCCTATGCGCAATTTCACACCCGGCCCTTACAGAACAATATTCTAAAGGCCTGGAACAAGAATTGTTAGGCATTTGATTACCCCATGACTTTGTCTCCATCAGCAAGACTAAGCCTCTCTTGGTGGGTTAAAGCCTAACAATTTAAAGAAAGGAAAGTCTTTCCTGCCCCTATCCTGGAAACTAGTGTCCACGGATGCCAGCCTGCAATTTTGGGGGGCAGTCCTGGGAGAGGCATCAGTACAAGGGACATGGTCTCCTACAGAAAGGACATTGCCTATCAATATCCTGGAGATGCAGGCGGTACGATTGGCTCTGGTATTCTGGTCAGCCAGGTTACATGGTTTTCCGATCAGGATTTAGTCCAACAACACCACGGTGGTTGCATACATCAACCACCAGGGAGGTACCAGAAGCCTAGCGGCCCAAAAGGAGATGGATAATCATCCTAAGGTGGGCAGAGAGGTATTTGCCGTGCCTATCGGCATTGTTTATTCCAGGGGTGGGCAATTAGCAGGCGGACTATCTAAGTCGTCAGCAATTGATGCCGGGGGAATGGTCCCTGCACCCTGAGATCTTTCAGCAGATCTGTCAACGTTTGAGTACCCCCGACATAGACATGATGGCTTTCAGGTTTACAACAGCAAGTTGGACAAGTGTGTGTGTCCAGAACCCGGGGTCCATTGACAGTTGGGACGGATGCATTAATATGCCCGTGGGATCAGTATTCCCTAATCTATGTATTCCTCCAATACAGCTTTTTCCATGATTGCTCAGTAAGATATACAAGGAAGGGAGACCAGTGATCCTAGTGGCCCCAGCGTGGCCCAGGAGAACTTTGTATGCAGAGATCATGAGGTTAGCGGTAGAAAATCCATGGGTGCTTCCATATCGTCCGGATTTACTGTCTCAAGGACCCCCATATTCCACCCTACTTTATGCTAACTAAATTAACGGTGTGGCTATTGAATCCAGAGTCCTAAAAGAGTCATTTCGGACTCAGCCCTGCCTACTCTGATCAATGCCAGGAAACCCGTGTCTAGAAAGATTTACTACAGGGTTTGGAAGGCATACATATCTTGGTGTGAATCCAAGCAATGGCATCCTCACAAGTATTCTATTGGGAGGATTCTAGAGTTCCTCCAATTAGGAGTAAGCCTGAATCTGTCCTTAGGAACAATTAAGGGTCAGATATCGGCATTGTCTGTGTTTTTTCAAAGACTGATTGCATCACACTCCTTGGTGCAAACATTTATTAAGGGGGCTATGCGGCTGATTCCTCCAGGGAAGCCGCCCTTACCCCCTTGGAATCTGAATCTGGTGCTGTCTGTACTACAGAAGCAGCCCTTTGAGCCTATTAGGCAGATTCCTTTAGTCCTCTTATTGAGGAAGTTTTTTTTTGGTCGCTATGACTTCAGCAAGACGAATGTCTGAATTGGCCACTCTGTCTTGTAAGGAACCTTTCTTGGTTTTACACCAGGATAAGGTAGTCGTGCGGCCATGGCAGGATTTTTTGCCGAAAGTGGTTTCCAGCTTTCACCTGAACCAGGATATTATTTTGCCCTCCTTTTTTACAAGTCCAGTGACTCCTGAGGAAAAATTACTACACACACATGATGTAATTACACACACATGATGTAATTATAGCAGTTTAAGGTTTGGTTTGAAAGCCCTTTCCACCAGAAGGATGAGTACATCATTGGCAATGCATCAGCAGGTGTCTATGGCCCAGATTTGCAAGGCTACTACTTGGTCTTCGGTTCATACATTCACCAGGTTTTACCAGGTGGATGTTGGAGCCCAGGAGGATACTGCATTCGGACGCAGTGTGCTGCAAGCAGCAATCTAGGTCCTTTGTCCAAGGTGGGCTTAGGATTACTGTGTTCCCTCCCTTCAAGGGATATTGCTTTGGGACATCCCAGCAGTAATGAATTAACACTCTGTGTCCAGTGATGTACGATAAAGAAATACAGATTTTTAATACAGCTTACCTGTAAAATCCTTTTCTTGGGAGTACATCACGGGACACAGAGATCCCTCCTCTCTCCTTTCTGGGATACTTATTGCTTGCTTCAAAAACGGAGGTAATCCCAGAATAGGAGGGGTTATATAGGGGGAGCTTTCTGTCGATTGCCAGTGTCCATTCACCTGAAGGTAGCGTATAACCCAGCAGAAATTAACACTCTGTGTCCCATGATGTACTCCAAGAAAAGGTTTTTACAGGTGAGCTGTATTAAAAATCCGTATTTTTTTGTTTTCCTCCAGTCATACTTACCTAGGTGGATGCAGCATCGGTCCAATGCTGTATCTATCCCCTGGCGCCTCTGAACTGAGAACCGAGCGAAAGAACACTGCCAATCACTCAGTTTTCAGAGCTCCGTGAGCAGAGAGCTGTAGACAGTCACAGCTCTCTGCTCTTCTCCCTTCTCGCTCACTGGAGCGCCCAGCTGTGGAGGGGGGTGGAGCAGCTGTCTCAGGCTCTGCCTGAACTGACATTGGTGATGTCAGCAGAGTGCAGACTTCAAACCACTCAGCTGAAAACGGGTCACAGGACTGCAAAACGAACTGCACTCCTGTGTTCCGTAGGAGAAGTCCAACCAAATGAGCTTTGGCTGGACTTCTCCTTTAATCAAAGAGCCACAGGCTCAGGCTAAACATTTTTGAATGCAATCTGATATGACTAAAGGTGTTGGGTACCCAACAGACAGTGTCCCTGGTGAACTTGCAGAGCAGCTGGTGGATGCCGAGTAAGGCTACCTCCAGCAAAGATGTGCAATCTCTACAGCTTCAGCAAATGTGTCCTTCCACATGTTTATTCAAATGATGGTCCCCAGGAAAGTTTTAAGCATGGCTTATAGGTTTCCCTTTGTCATGTTGAAAGAAATGTGTAAACTTTTGGATGTTCATCTGCTGTATATCTCAGGGTTTCCTCGGTCAAATGAGTGGTTACTGTGGAGTAGCAATAGTTGGAACATGTTGCAGACTGTATTGAACAAAGATGAATGAGACTGGAACTAATTAGTACATTTGATAATAATGCAAGAGTCTGTAACAGTCTGCAAACCGTGGAACCAAGATGGGATTTCAGGAAAAAGGGGCTGTTGGCCAGCTTGTAGTAGGGAGTTTGCCTGTGGAGGCAGCTGATAATCCCTCACAAGACAAAAGGTTGTGTGAAAAGAGAAATCAGCAGAAATTGTGCTGTGACATAGGCACTATAAATACAATGAGATATTGCTAAACAAAGTGGTTGATGAAAACCTGGTTGCATATAATGAGCCAGAGTCAGGAGTCAGAGTAGTTGCCAGGGGAATGTCAAATACCTGTGGAGTTGGTGTACTGTGAGACTGCTGTCGGAGTTAGTCACACTGTGTATGGCTCCTTTGCTGACACTGCCTTGTCAAATGCTGGAAAGGGGAATGCTTACACTGTTAACCTTGTAATACATTAGCGAACAGAGTACTGCATTGTTCTGGGGTGATTTTGGTTCGCCATGGTAAACCTGAAGGTCTGTTTGTGATTGATTGAGGATGAACATTTTAACGAAATGTGCGAATGCCTTAACAATCACAGCAGAGATAAACAGTGTAGTGGGAGTAGGCCACTAAAGGTCCAGGAGGGTGGTTTATGGAGAGATTTTCCAAAATACCAGACATGCGGACATGAGTTTGTCCAGGAACCCAAAGCAGAAGAAAGGTAGATGGGTTGATAAAGTGGTCAGTGGGTTCTGTACAAGATATAGTAATAGGCGATTCTGGAAATGTACCCAGAAAAAGATTAGGGTAGGCTTGTTTAGAACACTGGACATTGTAGAAGAAGGGAAAAAGGAAAATGTCACCTGTTGAGGAGGGGTACCTAGTTTTCACAGGTACTCAGCTCCCACTTCTGCTCCTGGCGCTGCTGCGCCGAGCGTAATCACCTCCCCCCCCCCCCCCCCTTCTGCAATCTTCTGGGACATGTCACGGGTCCCAGAAGATTGCCCGACCATTGACAACGCTTGGTGCGCACCCGGCTGTGAAGCCACAGCTGGACGCCCACACTTGCGGTGCCGATGGGAGAGGAGCAAGGCATTGGGCGGCTGCATCGCTGGACTGTGGGACAGGTGAGTGTCTGATTATTAAAAGTCAGCAGCTACACTTTTTGCAGCTTCTGACTTTTAAATGGGTGGAACTCCGCTTTAAGTCAGGTAGGAATGTTCGGTAATGACTGGCACATAGGAGACACATGTACCTGTGTGTTCCACCCCCTGGGTTAGAACTGGGGAGGGTGATATGTGATAGTACAGTGCCCTGTAATTGTGTGAGAAGGGTTGTGTGTCACAAAGGGATATATATATCAGAACTGTCTTGCACTAATTTTGTATTAATGTGGGGAAGAGCAAAGTAAATACCATCAACGCATACAGTGCATCTGGAAAGTATTCAGGGCGCTTCACTTTTTCCACATTTTGTTATGTTGTAGCCTTATTCCAAAATGGATTAAATTATTTTCGTCAAAACTCTACAAGCAATACCCCATAATGACAACTTGAAAGAAGTTTGTTTTAAATCTTTGCAGATTTATTAAAATAAAAAACAAAAAAAAAATCACATGTACATAAGTATTCACAGCCTTTGCTCAATACTTTGTTGACGCACCTTTGGCACCAATTACAGCCACAAGTCTTTTTCAGTATGCTGCTACAAGCTTTGCACACCTATTTTTGGGCAGTTTCTCCCATTTTTCTTTGCAGAACCTCTCAAGCTCCATCAGGTTGGATGGGGAGCATCGGTGCACTGCTATTTTCAGATCTCTCCAGAGATGTTCAATCTGGTTCAAATCTGGGCTCTGGCTGGGCCACTCAAGGACATTCACAGAGTTGTCCCGTAGCCACTTTGTTATCTTGGCTGTGTGCTTAGGGTTGTTTCCTGTTAGAAGATGATTAACCACTTTACCACTACAGATGAGTTTCCCCTTTAATGACCAGGCCATTTTTTGCATTATGACACTGCGTCGTTTTAACTGACAATTGCGAGGTCGTGTGACGCTGTACCCAAACAAAATTGACTTAATTTTTTTCCCACATAAAGCGCTTTCTTTTGGTGGCATTTGATCACTCCTGCGGTTTTTATTTTTTGTGCTAGAGCAGAGTGACAATTTTGAAAAAAAAAAAAAAATTTTTTTTTTTTTTTACTTTTTACTACAATACATATCCAAAAAAAAAACAAATGTATACATCAGTTTAGACCAATCTGTATTCTTCTACATATTTTTAGTAGTAAAATCGCAATAGGCGTATAGGCAAAAGTTATCGCACCTACAAAATAGGGGATAGATTTGTGGCACTTTTATTTTTTTTACTAGTAATGGCGGCGATTGCGATTTTTATTCGGACTGCGACATTGCGGCAGACAGAATGGACACAGGTGTGTTCTAACTGCGTGGGGGCTGGGCTGGCAGGGACACGACAGATCTCACTGTTCCCGATCACTGGGAACAGTAGATTACTGTCCTGTTCCCTGATAGAATGGGGATCTGCCTTGTTTACATTGGGAGATCCCCGTTCTACCTCTGTACAAGCCGATTGTGGGTCGCCGGTGGAAATAGAGCAAGCCCAACCCGCGGGTAGGCTCACGCAGTGTGCAGCAGGCACGAGCGCGGTACCACCCGAAACTGGCCAGCGCGAGCCGCCGTCAAACAGCGGCTGGCCAGCAATCTGTTAAAGAGAATAGGGTGCGCTATTCCATAAAAAACATGTGAGAAAAATAAATTAAATAAGATGAATAAAATAAAAAAAAAAAACACCCAGTGAATAGTTGATCAAAAAAGTCCAATGAAAGACCCTCTTAAAAGGTATTAATGAAAATTCAATAGTCCAACAAATGCATTAATAAACTTCCAAAAATTACTGTTATCAAAACAGCAGAAATATCAAACTGAGCTGCGGTCTTCACCAGCCAGCTCAGAATGGAATGACCTCACAAACAAGGTTGCCTTGATGTAAGTGTGTAGTGTTTTTTGAACAAATTCCTTTTATGAAATGTATTACACCACGGAAGTTCCCCTTTTTTGCATATACCGTGTTTCCCCGAAAGTAAGCCCTACCCCAAAAATAAGCCCTATCTTGATTATCGGGGTGGGCTGCAATATAAGCCCTACCCCGAAAATAAGACCTAGTACATCTCCTTAAAAGCATTTTTAAAATTTTGGCTACCGGTAGTGTCTCGGTTTCCTGCTATACTGTATTTAAACAGCCACCGCTGCCCTCTTCTCTCCTCCCGGCTGATGTCTGCTGCTGCTTCCTCTTCCTCTTCCGCTCGCGTCAGCCGGGGATCGCGGCTATTCTCTTTCCTCCTCTCCTCCCTCCAGATGTAGTCTTCAGCGCGCTGACGTCAGCTGCAATCTGGGCTCTTCTTTTTCCTCCTCTCCGTAGACCTCCCTCCTCTCCTCCTTTCTCTTATCGGCGCTAGGGGCCGACTGCG
>BLSH010228231.1:542504-558551 GCA_018402905.1 Glandirana rugosa | reverse complement strand
GGGGGCATTCCCCCAGGCGCCCCCCCCCCCCTGGAATATGTGATTAGAAAAAGGCAGACTCCTTTAAAAAGAAGCTGCACCGGTGTTCTGGCACTATAGCCAATTAGTCATTTTTGGCAATTTGCGTCATTTCCAGCTCCACTGCCTGTGTCACTCTGCATGCGCTCGTGCATCTGTATTACACCCAACATAAACCCCGTTAGATGTTCGCGCCTGCGCAGCACACACAAAAATATAACCTGTCAAATATTCCATACAAGAGATGGAACGGTTTACCATATATATATACATACATACATACATACATACATACATACATACATACATACATACATACATACATACATACATACATATACATACACACATCTAGGGAACAATGTGCGGATCGGTGTTCCCAGAGTTCTAACAATAAATGCAATACAATTACAGATGGCTTTGTCTGGGTGACTGCCTTATAATAGGACAAGCCAATCACATACCCATCTTGTATTTTAGATTGAGGGTATTGCTCGCAGTTGATCGCTGTCATACACATGGATTTAGGATATTGCTTGCAGTCCATCTTGATCATACACATGTATTGAGGATATTGCTTGCAGTCGATCGCTGTCATACACATTGATGATATTGCTCGCAGTCGATCGCTGTCATACACATTCATTGAAGATATTTCTCACAATCGATCGCTGTCGTACACATCTATTGTTGATGTTGCTCCCAGTCGATCGCTGTCATACACATTCATTGAAGATATTTTGCACAATCGATCGCTGTCGTACACATCGATTGTTGATGTTGCTCCCAGTCGATCGCTGTCATACACATTGACAGCGATCGACTGCGAGCAATATCCTCAAACACATGGATTCAGGATATTGCTCAGTGGATCGCTGTCATACACATTGAGGATATTGCTCACACTCGACCGCTGTCATTCACATTGATTCAGGATATTGCTCGCAGTCGATCGCTGTTGTACATATTGATGGTATTGCTCGCAGTCGATCGCTGTCATACACATTGAGGGTAAGGCTCAGTACAGATGGAAATGATGCAATTGGAGTTTCTGACAAGTGTGACAGAATACTGGTGTTCTGTCAATTTCTGTCACGTGCACCGAACATGAACAAAAAACTCCCATCTGATCTTCCTGCATGCGCAGTACAGAATAAATGAAACCCGTCAGAAATTCCAATCCAGCGCACTGTGCCTGCGTGACATAGGTCCCTTTCACACAGGCTTTCCGTGTAAAGGGTCCATTTATTTTTGTTAGTCTCCACTCTCTGTGTGGAGATGGAACTGTCGGAGCGCCGCTATTACATCTTTTGATTGCCGCACTGCTCCTGTGTAATGTACAGCTCTATTACACAAACACAATGCAGATACGTGGACACCTGTCCCGCTGCCCCCCACCTGTGACATTAACCCCCCCAACTGTGACATTACCCCGCCCACCTGTGACATTACTCCGCCCACCTGTCCTACTGCCTCTCACCTGGCCCGCTGGCCCCCTTCCATGACACTCCCCCCTCCTGTCCTGCTGCCCCCCACCTGTCTCGCTGACCACCTCCCATGGCACTTCCCTTTCCAGTTCTGTTGCCCCCCTCTTGTCCCACTGCACTCCTTTCATCCGGCTGCCACCTCTTGTCACCCTTCCTCCCTCCTCTTACGCTGTTCTTCTGTGACACTCCCCTCCTGTCTGCCTGCCCCCCTGCTGGCTCACTACTTGGGTGAGCCTGGCCGTGGTATATGTCTCGTATTACAGCGAGTCCAGTCTGCATGACCTGGCAATAATTCTACAACAATAGTATACCAGTGATGGTTTTTCGGAGATGGTACTGCGCAGCCTATTATCCAAGCATAAACAGACAAAAACTAGTATAATCAATGTGATGGCTCAATAGACAGTTCTCTTGTGTCACAGTGTACCTGATGACCTGTGAGATGTGCTGCAAACTTCCTACACTTGCACATATGAATATTGAAAAGAGGTTATAAAATACATGTAGCAAACATCAGGTGCTGTTTAAAACAAATCAAAATAAGTGGATACAGTGCTAGAGTGGTAAGTGAAAACCGTGGATAATTTTGAACAACTTGTGTTAATTATATGATTCAGACTCCCTCTGCTGGTGGAAGACTGTAATGTGTCTGATGTGCGAATCCGAAAGCAAGCTATATGTATACAGCAATAAAAATCATATAAATCAAACGAGTATCAAATGGATATAAAATGGATGATACAACATATAACGTGATAGTAGAATATAGAAAATCGAATAAAAAGTCTTTTTTTTTTTTTTTTGCAGCACATCTCACAGGTCATCAGGTACACTGTGACACAAGAGAACTGTCTATTGAGCCATCACATTGATTATACTAGTTTTTGTCTGTTTATGCTTGGATAATAGGCTGCGCAGTACCATCTCCGAAAAACCATCCCTGTATATACTTGTCATATATATAGGTACAGCAGCAACCTATAGATATTTTACTCTGATTACCACACATAGTAGCGCGAGGGCTCACACACCTTAAATAGTATACCAGCCAGCACAATAATAATGTACACTTGGATTAAATGGGTCTCACCACTCTACAGCGGTCCTTTTGAATTGTAAGAACCAGAGATGTAGGGCTGCTTGCCCTATCCACCCCCTTAAAGCCGCAGCCAATATATCGGAAATTTCATTCCAGTAATATGGTGCAAAGCATTTGTCCATATATGCATTTAATCCTCCTTGCACTGGTGGTTTTTTCAAAACTCGATTGTCTAGCTCTTCCAACCCTCTCCCCACCTGAAGGTTAAAGGGAAAGAAGCGTGAAAAGATTCAGTTATTGTGTATGCCTAACTGTATGCATTAGTGTAACTTGCATCCAGATAGTTTTTAGGCTGGATGCAGCAGGTGGTTGTGGAATGGCACTTAATACTAAGTTCATTGGTGGCTGATATGATCTGTCTGAGACTCTGCCGGCTGAATGCTTGCTTGTGTGAGCCTGGCCATGTATGTCTGACAGCGTGCCCAGCCTGCGTGGCCTGTCAATAAGTCCACAGCAATAGTATTCCAGCCAGCACAATAACAATATACACTTGGATTGTATGGGTCTCACCACTTGGCGGTCCATGTGGACTGGAGATGTAGCTATGTGTTGCCACTGTGCAGCCCTTCATGCATATTAGCCCAGTAATAACCAGTGTTATGCTGTGTTTCCCATGCCGCTGGCATGCACTCCAGTGTGCAAAACTTCATCCCTCCTCTTGACCGTGACTTCCTCAGAGCGTGGTGAGCACCATTACCTGAATGAAAGTCCCAATATATTGGCTGCGGCTTTACGGGAATGGATAGGGCAAGTAGCCCTACAACTCTGCTTCTTATAATTTATGGGGACTGCCGAGGAGTGTTGTGACCCATATAATCCAAGTGTACATTGTTATTGTGCTTCTGGTATACTACTGCTGTGGATTTATTGGCAGGTCATGCAGGCTGGACTTGCTGTCATAGGGGACATATAACATGGCCAGGCTCACACAGTCAAGCACTGAGCTGGTAAACTCCCAGACAGTCTGAGATCATATCAGCTGCAAACAAACTTTGTACTGTCAAGTGCCATTCCACAACCACCTTCAACATCCAGCCTAACAATCTGGATGCAAGTAACAGTCACTCAAGACTCACCCACACATACAGCGTGCTCCTCCACCTCAGTATATGCATAGTGAACTAATTTTACAGTGCTGCTTTTTGTATTGCCATTCTGTAAACTGTGCATTTCCCTTTGTCTAAATTACAGTAAATGGTGCTGTGCTGTTTATGCGTGCAAGAATGCCATTAATAAATGTGCAATACTTATTGTACAGTAATGTGCAAAATCTAGCAATGAACTAAATAACTTAACGGGTAACTCCACTTTTTTGCTTGTGTGATTGGCTCACTGAAGTCTGCACTAAGATGCAAGACAGATTTCAGGCATTTTTGGTGAGATACTCCTAATAGGAACACGTCTAAAGGGATGCAGGCCCAACAGCTTTCCTCATTAGTGCCATGCAGCTGCTGCAGCTGGTTGATAATTATGAAACCACTTCTATTAGACTCACTGAGCACAGGGGCACAGAGAAACAAACAATGGTCTTTCTATTCTGTATGATAGACAACTGTCTTGGTGGGTATGTTCAAAACACAATATTTGTTACACCTTAAAGTGTTAACCCAAAAAAAAAAGATCCTGTTGCCTCTGTGCTGACCACGATAATCAGGGCTGCTGAGCCCTGACTACAGTGGTTCGCTTACATCCCTCCGTCATCCACGGTTCTCCTCTCTTCTCTCCCCCTCACCCCCTGCTCCCTGCCTGTCAGCTCTGTGTCTCCAAGCAGTACCTGGTATTCTTTTCAACCTGGAAGCTAATTTGATCTGCATAGGAGATTTAAAATTTTAGAAAACTGGGGGGGAGAAAAACACAGGGTACATAATCTCCACATTAATAGCCAATCTACATCAGTATTTCATAGTTGGTGTTCCATGCTTCACCCATGACTCCCACATTTTATTAAACTTTTTAGGACAGTTCCTAGGTAGGTCAACATGTAAGTTTCCTATATCGTTAAGATATTTAACCACTGCTCTCTAGAATTCCTGAATTTTGGGACAGGACCACACCACGTGCGTGAACATACCAGGCTCAGTCAAGCATTTAGGGCATCTGTCTGATTTGTCAGGGTATATCCTAGCAAGTCGAGTGGGAGTGTAGTAGGCCCTATGTAGGAATTTAACCTGAATATACCTATCCCTGGCAGAGATCATCAAATGTATGTACTGTTATATAACTTCGTCCCTGTCCTCATCTCCCAGGGAAGCCAGATCAGTTTTCCAGAGATTGAATAGTCAATCCCTCTATCAGTGGCCGTGCATGAGATGGCAGGTATAATGACGACAAAGTCCTATCCACATGTCTAGACATAAGGAAGCTTTCCACAGAGTGGGACTTCAATGTTGTGCCCTCAAGGAACTGAGCCTGTATGGCATGACGGAGCTGCAAGTATCGGAAGAACATTCATGAGGGAAGACGGAATGACTCCCGTAGGGCATCAAATGTAAGCAGTCTGCCCGATGGCATAATTTGTTTTATCGTTCGGATATCATATCAAACCCACATCTGGGGGTCAGGTATGTTACAAAGGTGAGGTAAACGGGGATTACCCCACAAGGGGGCAGGGCTGGACTGGGACAAAAATTTGGCCCTGGACTTCATCCAGACCGGCCCAGGGCACATCAGAGCACAGCACATCGGGGCGCATGGGGCACCATCAGGGCACATCAGGCACCATCAGGGCACATTGTCTACCAGCGTATTTCTTGCAGAGTAGCGCGGGAAGCTGCTGTGTATTAAGTACTCATTCATGTCACGCTGCTCCCCGGCAGCTCGCCCCCTCCTCTCTCCTCATCCATCCCAGGTGATGTCACAAGCAAATTGGAATGGACGAGGAGAGAGGAGGGGGCGGGGCTGCCGGGGAGCAGCGTGACATGAATGAGAACTTAATACACAGCCGATCCCTGCGCTTCTCTGAAGCTGAATCCCGATCTGCCCGTCAGGCGTCAGCTGACTGGCGGTGATTGACGGGTAGATCGCCAGAGACAGTGTGGACGAGGCCGGCCCACTGAGAAACTCCCGGTAGTCCTGATGGCCAGTACAGGCCTGCAAGGGGGTATGCAGTGAGACCATCTCGTCCGAGCTCAGTACCTTCACCTGCTCCCATACACTTACCGTGGAGGACATGGAACTTGTCATTGCACGGTCCGACCTCAGCCCGCTAAAAACAAGGTTTCTCAGGGTCGCATAGGAACCCAAAATAGCTGCCTCAAGTGTGACCGAGGGATTGTTCAGTGTTTGTTTAAACCACCACCTGACTGTCACAAGGTTTGCTGCCCAATAGTAATGCTTAACGCAAGGGAGTGCCAGACCCCCCTGTGAAAGTGGCAATTGGAGTACATATTTGGCAATCTTACGAGTAGATACTGCCCACAGGAAGCCATTAACGATACTGTCAAGTTTTGTAAAGAATGAATTAGGGATAGGCACTGGTGTGTTTCTGAAAATATAAAGAAATTTGGGAAGGAATGTCATTTTTAGCAAATTAACTCTGCCTACTAAGGAGAATGGGAGAGACTTCCATGTCTGGTATTTACGAGACAGTTCTTGTAATATTGGGTATAAATTGTCTTCCAAATACTTACGTAGGTCACCTTGGATATTGATCCCAAAGTATTTAAATCTAGATACCCAGGTTAGCAGCACTGGGCAGGAGGAGGCGGGGTTCTCGGGGGATAGAGGGATAATTTTTATGTCTGAGAATCCCCCAAAGCAGTCGATTACCTGAAGAACAGCCGTGAGGGACTCCAAGGCATCTGGCAAATAGAGGACGACATCCACGTTATAAAGAGACTCTCCACCAAGAGGCCCCCGTTGTCAGGGAAGGAGAGGATGAGTATTGCCAGTGCCAAAAGGCCCGCGATGGGGGCATCCCTGCCTGGTACCCCTCTGTAGGCAAAACTGCTCCGACAGAGTACCATTGGTTCGACCGCTGGCCTTCGGCTCTCTATATATTAATCAAATCCAGGACACGAATTTGGGCCCAAATCTAAATTTTTGGAGAACTCCCCACAGAAACTCCCCCTCCACAGATTCAAAAGCCTTCTCTGCGTCCAGAGAGGCCACCACTCCTGTTGAGCCGGTATTTTGAGCATGAGCTATATTGGTATAAATCGGTAGTGTGGGCGATCAGCTTCAAGTGGAGAGGTTCCCCAAACAATCCGGCTGTATGTCAGGTTAAGGGCTTCCTGCCCATGTTTATTCACTCAGAACATAAGGATAAACAGAAAGGTCTCCCTCGCAGGGGTAGAAAAACAGTCCCAAAACCAAAACATCCATTAACTGAAAATAAACCTCCTGGCTAACGGACAGACCTCACAGGGTCTGCTTCAGACCTGCAGGCATGTTCATTCACAGCCTGCGCCTTCTCTCTCAGCACCACACTGATTACACCCAGGTCAGGCAAAATGATACCCCAGCTGGGGAGCAAGGTATGACCAATACTTAACCCCTTGCTGCCTACAGACCTCTCCCTGCCACACATTTACCTCAAGAATCTCAGCATTCGTTGTGGCAGATATACTCCATCCACAACTGACATGGGCTGTTTGTCACATACCTCTCCCCTCTGAACCCGTGGGTTTGAACACCAGCTATTAAACAGTGGGTTCTAGAAAGGGCATCTGCATTTTTCTGGTTGCAACCGGCCCTGTGTTCCACTTTAAATGAAAAATCTTGGAGGGCCACGAACCAACGGATAACCCTTGCATTATGGTCCTTGGCCTGGGCCATCCATTTCAAGGGAGCATGGTCTGTTATGAGTTGGAAGTGGTGCCCCAGCAGGTAGTACCGTAGAGCCTCGAAGGTCCACTTAATGGCCAAGCACTCCAGCTCCACAATACTGTAATTTCCCTCTGCCAGGGTCAACTGCTGACTCAAATAGACCACCCGGTGTTCTTCGCCTACCAGTTCAGACAAAACAGCCCCCAAACTTATACTGGAGGCATCGGTCTGGACTACAAATTCCTTGCTAAAGTCTGGGGCCACCAACACAGGCTTGTTACATAGCACCTCCTTCAGGTTTTGGAAAGCTGCTACAGCCTCAGGATTCTGCTTAATTGTTTCAGAGGAGCTTTTTCCCTTGGTGAGGCCAGTTAAGGGTGCTGCCAGTGTGGCAAAGTTTGGGATGAACCTTCGATAATACCCAACCATGCCTAGGAAGGTTCTCACTTGTTTCTTGGTGGCAGGGACAGGCCAGTCTTTAATAGCTTCTACCTCATGGACTTTGGGTTGGATGAGGCCCCGCCCAATGGTGTATCCCAGATACCGGGCTTCTTCTAACCCTATGGCAACCTCTTTGGGTTTGCGGTTAAGCCAGCGTTTCTGATGGAGTTTGACAGCCTGGACTTAGGGTAGATGACTTTCCCAATCTGTGCTCCAAATAACCACATCATCCAGATAGGCTGCAGAATAACCCTGATGCAGCCTAAGGATCTCATCCATCATCCTCTGGAAAGTTTCCGGAAGTCATTGCAAAATCTTAAGGACCCATTTGGTATAAGAACCAAGACTATAGGACTACATCATTCACTTTTAGACTTCTCTATCACCCCGAGGTTGAACATCCTCTGAACTTCCTTGGCTACTGCCTGTCTGCGGGCCTCTGGAATACGATAAGGCTTAAGGCGTACTCGAACCTTGGTGTCAGTGACAATGTCATGTTTAATTACATATGTGCAGCCGGGCAAGTCTCAAAAGAAGTCTTTATTGCACTGTAAAAACTCCCTCACCTCCTGCTGTTGGGACACCGACATGGACTCAGATATCTGAACTTCACTTGTGCCTCCCTGATCACCCAGGGCTAGGAGAGCTTCCCTGTCTTTCCATGCTTTAATTAAATTTACATGCTCTTTCTTCCGCCTCTCTGGTTGGTATACCTTTATAGTTTACCTCCCAACCTTTCCCAGTATCTCATAGGGTCCTTGCCACTTAGCTAGGAACTTACTTTCCACCATGGGGACCAAAACAAGTATGCGATCCCCCGGATGGAAAGTCCGAGCCTTCACCGACCTATTGTGTACTCGTCTCTGTGCTTCCTGGGCTTGCTGCATGTGTTCTCGAACCAGGGGCATTGCTTAGGCAATCCTATCCTGCATGGCTGAGATCTGTTCAATGACACTCCGGTAGGGAGTAGTTTCAATCCCCCAAGTTTCTTTAGCAATATCCAGCAACCCTCTGGGATGCCTCCCATATAGGAGGAAGACTATGGGCCCTCTGTAATGGCGAACAACAGTTATGACAATAGACAATCCCAATCTCTCCCATCTTTAGCAACCACCTTTTTGAGCATACTCTTGAGGGTTTTGTTAAACCGTTCTACTAAACCATCTGTCTGAGGGTGGTATACTGAAGTATGCAAATGCTTAATGCTGAACAATTTGAATAATTCTTTCATCACCTTTGATATGAAGGGAGTCCCTTGATCGGTTAGGGCCTCCTTTGGGATCCCTGTATGGATGAACATGTGGAACCACTCTTTGGCAATGGTCTAGGAGGAAGGGTTTCTTAAGGGGACAGCCTCGGGATGCCCGGTGGCATATTCCATTAATAGGATGTACTGATAGCCTCTAGCAGACTTAACTACTGGCCCTATCAGATCCATGGCAATTCGGTCAAAAGGAATCTCAATCACAGGCAATGGTACCAGTGAGCTACGGTAATGAGGCATAGGGGCTACCCTTTGACACTCAGGACATGACTCGCAATAGTTTTTCACGTTGGCATCTATCCCAGGCCAGAAGAAGCGCTGTATGACGCGTTCTTTTGTCTTTTCATAGGCCAGATGGCCACCCAGGGGGTGTGTATGGGCCAGGTTCAGCACTGTCTTCCTAAAGGGGCCAGGCACCACGAGTTGTTCCACAACCTGACCCCAAATTTTGTCAACCCTATACAACATGTCATGGTTAGCTGCCATATGAGGAAACACATTTTCCAGCCCCGGGGCTACCGGAGTCCCATTGTTTACCTGTACATTTTCCTAGGCTTAAGCTAGGAAACTGTAACTGGGTGGTCCCGAAGTTGTCCCGAGAAACCTCTTAACCTAGGAACGCCGGGCAACTCTAGGGTCTCAGGGGTCACCTCCGGTTCACCCGCATAGACTGCTAGGGAAAAAGACACATTTTCACAAGGGGTCACCCCTACAGCAGCATCCTCTACCTTTGGTTCAAAGGGTTTGGGGTTCCCCCCCCTTCAGTCCCACTAGGAAAGTCCAGGCTCAAGGCCCTTTTCTTTCACACTGGAAAGTTTCTGGAACAGTGGAAAGTCTCTTCCCAATATTACACTGTGCAACAGGATAGGGGCACAGCCACTTCATGGCAAACAGATTCTGAGCTGGTTTCAAAGGTCACCAGCGCTGTGGGGTACTTCTTACAGTCACCATGCACACATACCACTCCTACCTGATTCTGGGTCAGCTGTTCCGGGTCCACCAGCCAGGTATGGACTAGGGTGATCAGAGTCCAGGAGGGCACGTACACTTTCCCCCCTATTTTTACCACAGAGCTTGGCATGTCTGGATCAGTGACCAGGCCCGGGCGAGCAAAAAGGGACATGTGTCGAACTGCGTCACATTCCATAGGCTCAGGGTTCAAGGGGCACTTGGCAGCAATGTGAACCCACTCACTGCACCACCAACACTGGAGATGCCCACGGGTTCCTCTGGGGCTTCCCGGACGGGGTCTTTCAACATGGGTTGATGCTCTTATCATTCTCGCCGGCCTTTAAGGACTTCCTCTTTTTGGCATTACTAACTGTGTTACTGGGGTAGATTGGGCGGCCACAGGAGGGGGTCTTTTGACCATCAGAGATCGTGAAGCAACCAGGTCCTCTGCTGCCATGTAGCGTTCCACCAGCTCAACCAGACCATCCTTTGAATTTGGATCAGATTGCCTCACCCACCTCTGCAACCCTGGAGGTAGCGTTCTCAGGAACCGATCAATTGCAACTCTTTCCACTATTTGGGGCCCTGTGAGTATCTCAGGCTGCAGCCACCATTTGACCAGGTTGATTAGGTCATACATTTGGGAGCAGGGGGATCCATCTGCCTTGAAACTCCAGCTGTGTTCTCGCTGTGCTCTTACTGCCGCAGTGACTCCCAGATGCCGCAAGATCTCAGCTTATAGTTTGTCATAATCTTGGGCATCCTCAGCGGACAAGTCAAAGAATGCCTTTTGGGAGTCCCCTGCTAACAATGGGGTCACCAGCGCAGCTAGCGGTCTTTAAGCCAGGCCTGCCCCTCAGCGGTTCTCTCAAAATGTACATAGAAAGGCCTCCTTCAATGTCATTTTTTTTGTAGAAGGTGACTTTTGATGCCTGGCAGGGTGTCACCTGGGGACGCTGTGGAGACATTTGCAGTCTGGGCTGGCATCCACTGTAGTACTTCAGCTAAGGCCTGTCGATCTTTCTCAGCCGCTTGAGCCAGAGCAGCCACTTGAGCCCCTGTTGCCTGAGCCAGGGCAGCCACAGCTTGCTGGCTGGTTACTTGGGCTTGCTGCTGCTGAGCCACCAACAGGCTATTAGTCTCTTGTTGTGTAGCAGTAGCTTGCTTATAAGCCTGTTGCTGTACAGCGTTACTTTGGAGCAAGGCCTTTAACAAGTCCTCCATGCTGTGATTTCACACTTATACTGCAGTACAGTGTGCCTTTAAGTGGTATATACACATTGCTGTCCTTTTAACACCGCTGTATGGGTGTATGGGTGATTTCTTCAGATATGTTAAAACCAGGGAGTGCTTGAGTCTATAATTTAACCCCCTCATGTTCCAAGAAATCAAGGTTATAGGAGCCATGTTCGTATCATAAAAATATCAGCAGATTCAGGGCTCAGACCTCCCCCTCCCCCAACAGTCCCCAGGTTATCACAGAATTTCAACCATACCAGTATTCAAATACTTAGACATGTGTTTTCATTCCTAGCAATCCAGTGTGCCTTAGAAACAGTCAATAGCATACAATCCCACCCTCATCACCCCCCCCCCCCAACATGAGTGTGCTTTAACCCCCCAAAACAAACATAGCTTTTGCCAATGAGAACAATGAACCGATAAAGCACCGGAGAATTCACTCTTATCTGTTGCAAAAAGGAATAGAGTATAAAAGGGCTGCATTAATGGTCCCTGCAGAACTGTAGGACTCTGTCAGTGCTGGGGGCACAAGCTTAAACAAATAACGTTTATTTCAAACCAATGCGGTCTAGCTGGCATCTGAGTAGCGGAGTTCTCCCCCAAGAGGAAAAGGCACACGTGGCGGCCATTATTGCAGTGCCTTGGTTCTATTAGATTAATAGTTTGTACAGGGGATATCCTCCCATATTACGAAGACCACCCTTACTTTCCACCTAAAGTAATTCACTGTAATAAGAGTGATATTGAGCCTGAGCCCCTCAGTAAAGTGTATATATATGGATACTCACTGCATCCAATATTCCACCATACTGGTTACACTGAGACCCGAGATCGTCTTATGTTTGCACTCCAGATCTGAGAGCAAGGGGGGTGCAGGTATACATTAACAGGCCGCCACCTCACGGCGGGCTCCTCCATGTTCCATCGGGGGAGTTAAGGAGAATAGAAAAGCAAAAAATAAAGGCACACATTTGTCAGCATGAACGGTACCAGCTATTTCATTTGCAGAAAAACAAGGTCAAGTTGAGAGGTAGAATGATATTCACCCTCTAGGCAGGGTCTACTATATTTAATATGGCGTTGCGGAGATTAAGCTTCATCTGGTCAAATGAGCAACGAAGCCTCTGTGTACCCACAGAGTAGTCGGGAAATATCATGATCTTCGCCGCTTCAAACCTTAGGGCATCCACTTTACTGGCTTCTCTCAGAACTGTGTCGCGGTCTTTGAAGTTTAGTAGCTTCAGGATGAAGGTACGTGAAGGGGCCCCTGGGGGAGGTTTGGTAGCTGGCATTCTTTGTGCCCTCTCCACCCCAAAGAATACAGAGTACTGGGCCTGGGGAAGAAGTGTACGAAGCAGACGTTCAGTGAAGGCTGTCGGATCAAGGCTCTCAGCCCCCTCTGGAACGCAAACAATCCGGAGATTATTCCTTCGGTTTCTATTTTCTGCGTCTTCGATCTTTGATTCCAGTGCTTTCATTTTCTTGGTAAGGGTGCAGAGTGTAGATGTGTGGTCCCAGAGAACTTCTTCCGAGTCCCCAACTGGGTGTTCCACTTCCATCAAGCGGGACCGGACCTTTTCCATATCTTTACACACATGTTAAAATTTTAGCTGCATAGCATCAATCTTGTTATTTTTACAGTCCTTGATAGCCATCATGAGTGCGTCAAACTTGTCTGGCATCTGTCCCTGCTCTACCTCCTCCGTCTGCGTCTCCATATTAGCAGACGTGGAGAGCTTAGGAGGTTTTTCGGGAGGCTTCACACCGGCTTTAGATGCAGACTTAGGGGTGCTTTTGCCAGTGGAGGATTTCCTTCCTTTGGACATTCCACGTTCCCCGTGAATCGCAAGCTGTATGTTCGGAGAAAAGACGCCGCTCTGCAGGGAAACAGGCTAAAGGCAGCAGACTGGATCGGAGCTCACTCACAGAGCTGCTACTCCGGTGGCCATCTTGGACACCCCCCCCCCCCAAATGCCTTGTTTTAATAAGACTTCTACAGTGTGGTATGACTAGCTCTAATAGAGGGGGCTGGCAGTGAATCACAAGTTTGTGTTAACAACCGCTTTATTTATCTCACAGCGTTCATATGCTATTATGGTAATCATAGCTTTGAGTTCTAGCTCTTAATGGTACTCTTAGTAATAGTCTTAGTTGGTTGTCATACCTGCAAACTGGTTAAAGTACTGAATATTATACGTTTGGAAGCTCTCTTGTATTTTTTAAGAACACATACCAGTTTGCAGCTGTGTTCACATTTTGATTTTTCTCAAGTTGTCTTCCAGTGCCTACCAGTGCTGCCGATCAGTGCTGCCTATCGGTGTCACTTATCAGTGCCGCCCATTAGTTGCAGCCTATCAGTGCCCATCAGTACAGCCACATCAGCGCACATCAATTAAGGAGAAAAATTACCGGTTTGTAAAATTTTATAACAAGCTATGAAACAGTTTTTAGTGGGGCTTTTTTCAAAATTTTCTGTCTTTTTTAAAAAAAAAAAATTTTTTTTAGCAAAAAATAAAAAAAACAGCAGTGATTAAATGCCACCAAAATAAATTTCTGTTTATGTGAAAAAAAATGATAACATTTAATTTGGGTACAGTTACATGACTCTGCAATTGTCATTCAAAGTATGACAGCTCTGAAAGCTGAAAATAGGTCTGGGCAGGAGGGGGGGATTAAGTGCTGAGTAAGAAAGTGGTTAATGACTGTTCATTATCATAGGCAGATGATGTGCTTCTGATTGCTCTGGCTAAATTTTCAGGCTCAGGGTGTCAGCAGCTTTAATTTACTACCAGTTCCAGACTAGTTAAGACCTCAGGAGCTGAGAGGCTTTGATTAACTTTCACTTGAGTGAGATATTCAGGTTTACTTCAGTGTACTTTTCTCTATATGAGTGATTCATACTTTATTCCATTCCAACCAAACCTTTTGGTTATTGTCAAGTCTAGGAGTGAACTCTGCACCTATTATGGGTTACCAGTGTCCACTATGCACTATGCAAAATGTCCGGCCTGTCGGTGCCCGTGATTACCTTACGTGCATCCGGCCCGCAGACATTTTCCCTGCTATCCTCTTCATTGGAACCGCTAAAGTTAACATTTTACATTAACAGTAAGTGATTGGTTGCCGGCCTATCCTAGAAACTTCTCACCAGCCTGTTAATGTCAGTTCCAGCTCCCACCCAGGCCTGTAATGCCAATCTCCATTCCAGCCATGTGATGCTGTACACCTGTGTAAGATAGGACAGTTCTACCTACACAGTGTGCTTGTGGGGTGCAGGGGACATAGGACACTGCTTTTGGGAGGCACAGGAAACTTGCTATGGGGTGAGGGGGGCAGAGGACACTGCAATCGGGGCGGGGGCCCCATCACCCCTGGGGGAAGGGGCCCCATCACCCCAGGGCAGGGACCCCATCACCCCTGGGGGCAGGAACCCCATCTCCAGATCATGCTGGCTGCCAGGGCTGGCATCAGCCACCCTTGGGTGCCAGGATGGGGGCATTCAAATCTGAGCATTTTGCAATACAAGCTGTTTTTTTTTTTTTAAATATTGACTCGAATCGATTAATCGGCCAGCCGATTAGTTGGACTGCATACATAATGCATTATGTGTTTACATATCAGGAAATACAGTGCAGCACATATACAGCTCAGTACGCCGTTCATACATGTCAGTAAGTTTTTGAGAATATGTGAATGTGCGTGGAGCAATGCCTCATGGGACATGTAGTCCTGGGCAGGAAGTGAACGGTTCTAAAGTCAGAAGTTTTTTTACCTCTCTATAGGGGCTCTCTATACTATACTTTGCAACTTGCTATAGGGGCACTCTGAAGGCAGGAGGAGCCAGAAGCATTGGTGGGGGACCAAAGGAGGAGGATCTGGGTTGCTCTGTTCAAAACCATTACACAGAGCAGGTAAGTATGACATGTTTGTTTGTTTAAAAAAAAATCACTTTAAAGGCTGTGTGCAGGGAAGATCAGCATCTGAAGAGAAGGTGGAGGCTGACCGGAGGTAATATACAGCTTTACAATTACATTTAAAGTACACTTTTACCAGTATTGTGTGTTATATTTAATATGATCATATCCATGAAAAAAAGTCCCAGCTTTGAGTACTACTTTAGTATAAAAGGTTTATTTCTCCTATCGTTCACTGACAGACGCAGCTCATATTACATGTGGGGTTTATGCTTGTCCCACTAGGAGTTAACTAGGCAGGGAAAGAAACAGCTGGCCCCTCCCATGGGGGCCGTCCTCTCTTCCTACATAAACCCCCTCATAGCATAGCTCTTCAGTTCTTATGCCTAGTTTGCAAGGAGTTGACCTGGCTTCCCTTTAGGGGAATTTGTGGTCCTGTTTGTGACCATTTTTTATTTTCTTTTATTTGACTTCTATCAAGACTTGATCTGCTATCAAGAAGCCGGTCGGGGCATAGAGGGTCCTTGGGCCCTGTACTATCCCTGACCTGGCCAACCGATGCGAGCCAGTCCCGACGTATGGGGACCCGCTCTGTGCGGGTGGCCGGGGGTGACCCCCCCCTTGCGCCCAGCCCCGGATGCGATTCGGCAAGGGCGATTTTCTGGCCTGCAGCATACTGCCCAAGAGGGGGCGGAAGGTCTGCCACTGGGTGGCTACCCACGGCGCAGGCGGGGATTTTCCCCCCCCCTTCCGTCCTTGAGAGTGAGTGGTGAGGCTGCTCGCGGCACCCATCGGTGGGTCACCGTCTGGAAGGCGGGGGAGAACCCGTCATACGACGTCCGGTCTTTTAGCGGGAACGGCTTA
>BLSH010228231.1:502968-537644 GCA_018402905.1 Glandirana rugosa | reverse complement strand
AAGCTGATGCTTTGTTTGTATTGCCAGAAGGCCCGCGCAAAGGGTTGGTGGCCTCGTCGGCTACGTTTTCTCGTTGGATCAGACAGTCCGTGACCCATGCATATTCTTTTCGGGGCAAGGTCCCCCCTTTTCCGGTCACGGTTCATTCTACCCGGGCTGTTAGCACTTCCTGGGCTTTCAGACACCAGGCTTCGGTGTCACAGGTGTGCAAGGCGGCCACTTGGGCCTTGGTTCACACTTTCACTAAGTTTTATAAAGTTGATGTGTTTGCATCTTCGGATGCTGCTTTTGGCCACAAAGTTTTGCAGGCGGCAGTGTAGGCACATCTGGCGTCTCCTTAGAGGTTCAGTTGGGTACTGTTAGCGTTTACCCACCCCTCTTTTGACACAGCTTGGGGACGTCCCCACATGTCATATGTGCTGCGTCTGTCAGTGAACGATAGGAGAAAAAGGGATTTTATTAAAACTTACCGTAAAATCCTTTTCTCCGAGTTCACTGACAGACGCAGCACCCACCTCTGTGCTCTGTTCTTGTACGGCTTGTGTACGAAGAGCTATGCTATGAGGGGGTTTATGTAGGAAGAGAGGACGGCCCCCATGGGAGGGGCCAGCTATTTCTTTCCCTGCATAGTTAACTCCTAGTGGGACAAGCATAAACCCCACATGTCATATGAGCTGCGTCTGTCAGTGAACTCAGAGAAAAGGATTTTACGTTAAGTTTTAATAAAATCCATTTATCTTGCTTCCACCTTTCATATGGCTTCATGTCTGACTCATAGTTAAAATGCCATATATCCTACTTCTGGGTGTATTTGTTGTTACATATATGATATAAGTTATATATATATTAGTACTTTCACTGTTTCACAGTATAAATGAGCCCCTTATAGTAGCTATTTTCTGCCCTTTTTGTACTATATGACAGGTGATCCAAAAAAAAAAAAAAAAAAAATGGTTCTGCTACTAAATGTCTTAGGCTTGGTTCACACCTCTACGTTTTTTGGTGCTTTTTGTAAAAACGCACTACAATCCATTTAACATGGTTTCCTATGGTACACGGTCACATACATGTTTTTTTCAGCCGCTACTGATTTGAAAAGGATCGAGGGCTTTTTTTCAAGGAAAATTGTGCTTTTTTTTTTTTTTTTTGGTTCAATTGAGTAGCTGCAGAAAAGCATGTAGTGCGTTTTTGCAGCGATTTCATTTTTAACCGTTTGCCACCTGATCTTTATCACGAAACGCCGTCCGCAGCCGCGAGAACGAGTATCCTGAGCACGCGCTGCCGGAGGCGGTTACCCACGGTCACCCCGGGCCGCCTCCCGGAGCGACAGAATGGGAGTCCGTGTATGTAAACACGGATTTTCATTCTGACAGAGGGGAGAAGGGATGTGATCACAGGCTCCCTGTGTATGGGAGCTGTGATCACTCCCCCAGCCAGCCCAGCCCCACCCCCATACAGTTAGAACACAGTTCACCCCTTAGAGTGCCCCCTGTAGGTTAATCCCTTCCCTGCCAGTGACATTTATACAGTCATCAGTGCATTTTCATAGCACGGATCGCTATACAAATGCCAATAGTCACAAAAGTGTCAAAATGGTCCGACATGTCCGCTGCAATATTGCAGTCCCGATAAAAATTGCAGATCGCCGCCATTCCTAGTAAAATATAAAACCCGCATACATGAATTCTCATCATTCGTAAACGCAGCAACTTTTGCGCAAACCAATGAGGAGAAAATTTTGTTTCTGGGGAGTGTTCAGTACACAGTCTGTGTACAGAACAACTCCAGGTAGCCATATTGCAATGCATTCTCAGAAAAAAAAATTGATCTCTGAGTCTGATGATTACCAGATTTCAACCTCTAATAGTATATACAGTATATCTCTAAGGTCTGTTTTTCTCAGAGTGGATTATAGATTGCTCCCTAACCATATAGTTGGTTATTTATATTTACCACTGCATAGAGATATTCAAGAATAATTAGCTTTTTTTTTTAACTTTACATATTAACTAAATTACACACCACACTTTCTTAAGGTTATCTGATTAATCAAAACAATAATTGATTATGAAAATAATTGTTAGTTGCAGCCGCCTTTGCAATTCCATATGTGGCCAGAGGTGCGGGGGTGCTGCTGAGGCTCAGAGCACCCGAAAGTGTCAACAGTTCCCGAGTGTTTGAGTCTCACCAGCGCCCCCGCACCTCTAGCCACATACAGTACTGCATAGACCAGCAGTGGTTGTGGAAAAATTATCTGAGTTTCCTATGGGGAAGCTTGCTTTGATATGAGTGCTTTTGATTACAAGCATTCTTGTGGAACGGATTATGCTCGTAATCCAAGGTTCCACTATATCTTCATTTATTAGCAGGTTAATGTGGCCCTCCATGCATTCACATACATTGAATCTTGCCCTTAAGTGGAAAAAGGTTGCTGACCCCTGTCTTAGATGAATAAACCATGACTCTGACCTCATGGTTCTGTAGTATGCTAGTACAGTGCAACGTTGGATTACGAGCATAATCCGTTCCAGGAGAATGCTTGTAATCCAAAGCACTCGTATATCAAAGCATGTTTCCCCATAGGAAACAATGGAAACTTAAATGGTTAATTTGTTCCACAGCACTGCTTGTCAATGCAGTACTGTATGTGGCCAGAGGTCCAGGGGCACCTGGTGCATGCAATACCATATGTGGTGGTGAGGCTCAAACATTCGGAAATGCTCGGGAACTGTCTACACTTTCGGTATTTCCGAATGCTTCCGGGTGTCTCCGAGGCTCAACAGCACCCCATGAGTGCAATAGCGCTCACAAACTGAGTCAGAATTTTTTTTTAAAAAACTGCTCTTATTGCAAAACGCTCCTTGCTCCTTAACAGCATTACTCGCAATCCAAGGCTTTACTGTATTCTATGTCTGTGTTTTGTCTATCATGAACATACACATGAAATGGATAAATTGGCATGATCTCTAGTGGCTTCTACTAGGTTTCCTTTATTTGCAAATTGATGTTTATATGTGAAATACACTATCTGTGTCTCTGTGCATTTCACAAACTATTTCTAATAGTCAGTTTTTTTAAGCGGGCTTCGCACCAGACGTTTCTGTATGATGGGGTATTATATAGAACATTTTATCCTTGTGTTGTATAATAATGAAATTGGGGTTCAGTTCTTCGGCATCCCTTTGAATATATTCCGATGGTAGTTGTACATGGAGGACCCAAGAGGCTTGGCTGCTGAGGCTTCTCTGATGGTTCTGCAATATGCTATGGCTCCATATGTTATTTAGTCTATGTTTATGATAGTGTTTGCACATGCACAAGAAGTAGACAAATAAGTACTGGACATCCAGTTGCGTATGTTCAACCATTTTTTTTTGTTGCAGATCAAGGCTATTTGTCATTTACTATCTGTGACTGTTTTAGTTGATACTTCTAATAGTCTACTTTGTGCATGGGCCTCGGCTACACAAGTGCCCCCATGATTTGGGAGTTTTTTTTTTATATGCATACTGCTTTAACTCCGACTATATGCATTTGGCAATATGGCTATTTTGTACACAGCCATAGATCCGTATATGGGTGTGCGCACTACAAAGATTATTATTGGAGTTTGGTATAGACCTCCCAGTGTTAAATAAGAGGTGGAGACTCAGCTCCTTGTGGTAAAGGGCTGCAAGGGCTGGGACAGTGATAATGGGGATTAACTACCCAGAAAAATTAACTGGAGTAATGGCACTGCTGGTACAGTTAAAGGGCAAAAATGTATAAACCTATTACAGGACAATTTTATGGTCCAGTTTATAGAGGCCCCAACTAGAAATTATGCTTTGCTGGACCTGGTAATCTCAAACCATGCACAGCTTATTACCAATATTCATATAAAAGAACATCTGTGTAGCAGTGACCATAACATGATTTCATTTAATGTAAGCTGCAAGCAACAAACACATACGGGAAAGATAAAAACACTTAACTTTGAAAGCAAATTTTACAAGGATGAGGGCTGCTTTCCAGGACTTAGACTGGGAGGCAATATTGGCATCAAACACAGAACCGAAATGGGAATTTTTCAAAAAGACTGTATGCAAAGTATATTCCCATGAGCAATACGTTTAAAAGGCTTAAAATAAAACCTATGTGGCTCTCGGCCAAAGTTAAAAAAGTTATAAATGATAAAAGAGCATTTAGAAACTATAAAAAATGAAGGAACACCATCTTTTAAATGTTACAAAGAATATATCAGAATATGTAAAGAAATCAAGGACGCAAAAATTCAAAATGAACGACAGATTGCAAAACATAGGACAAACCCCAAAAAATTCTTCAAGCATATTAATAGTAAAAAGGTCACGTCGGAGCATGTAGGCCCTTTACAAAATAATCTAGAATGGGTGACTGGGGGCAAATTTATTAAATACTTTCTTCAGCTCTGTGTATACAAACGAGCTTGGGGGAACTCATGTCCATAATTGGGGGGTAGTGACACAGCCCCAAATGATCCACAATGGCTCAAAAGTGAAATGGTCCAGAAGTATTTAGATAGAATAAAGGTGGATAAAGCCCCTGGACCAAATGGTATCCACCCACGGATCCTAAAAGAATTTAGCTCGGTCATTTCAAAGACATTGTATCAAAGGTATCGGGGGGGCAGGGAGCGGGTAGGGCGGACAAGATTGCCGCCAGCTACCCGCGATGCCCCCCCGCCCGCAGTGAAAGAACGGAGGTCCGTGTAGGTAAACACGGATCTCCGTTCTGTTAGAGGGGGAAGGGCAGTGATCACAGGCTTCCTGTATATGGAAGCCGTGATCATCCCCTTTCCCCAGCCAGGGCAGCCCACACACAGAACACGCCCAGGGAACACAGTTAACCCTTAGAGCCCCAACACTGAACCTTGGGGTACACCGCTGACAACTCTAGACCATTCCGAGTAAGAATCATTAATTGTTCCTGAGGCTTCATCCAGCAGACAATCAAAGCCTGAACATTCAGGCATTACCAGATACACTCCCTGGGCCGGATACTGGTAGCTGTATAGGACATGGTTCCAGTCTAATAGCATCAGGCAAATACGGTATACCACCTATATCCTCAAAAGCTATTGTGTTTATGCAGACATTCTTACAGTACAGGTGGTCTTCATGTTATGGCATTATAAAGGAGGCTGTACTTACACTAAGGACGTGGGGGTCACTGTATTATATCATAGTGTCTGTTATATACAATAGTAGATCCCTAGCTAGGGCTGCAGAGGCCAGGTCATTCACATGTTACTGTGCAGCACATTTTATGTGTAGTGGTATGGCCAGTGTTTCAGCCTATCATTACCTGCTATAACTCAGTACCTTCTACATGGCTTGGGTTGCTATGGCACTATGTTCAAATATAGTCTATATGCATCTTATTATATGACCTTAAGCCAGAACTTTTACCCTTAACAGGGGGAAACTTTTCGCAAACTCATCGGAAGCCCTGGTGAGCAGCCTTCAGACAGGCATCAGCTACCTGCAAGAACTAGGGTGGATCAAAGTACAAAAGTCCCAATTAGGCGCCAGTTCGCTAAGCTTTACCGGATGCAATAAGGGTATCATGTTACCAGTGGCGGCTGGTGCTCAATATTTTTTGGGGGGCAAACAAACCTGCCCACCTCACTTGCACTTAATGCCTCCAACACATCAGCCCCCCTCGGCCAGGCCAGTCTTGGTACTCACAAAGACTACAGCTTCCGCTCATCCTCCCATCTGCTGCTGCAATCTCCTCAGCAGTCAATACTCTCTCTGCACCCCAAGCCCAACCTTTTTTGAAGCCAGTTAGAACCTCAGGCGCTAATTGTGCTTCAAAAAGAAAAAAACATGCGTTCAGCACCCTGGATGTAGATTGGGGGGCGGCACCCTTGTGCCCCTAATGGCGCTACTGCATGTTAGTCATTTGCATAAATTATTGCATGTGGTAAATTAAGTCCAATTTTTAGGGACTCCTTAATGACTGGAATAGTACCACTGGATTGGCGTAGGGCCAATGTGGTGTCCATATTTAAAAAGGAATCAAAGTCTTTACCAAGTAACTATAGACCTGTTTAACGTCTATAGTTGGGAAGATACTGGAGAGTTTAATAAAATACCTCATAGATGAATTCCTGTTAGAAAAAAAATGTTTTAACCACTTCAGCCTCGGAAGGATTTCCAGCTTTAGGACCGGAGTCCTTTTTGCGATTCGGCGCTGCGTCGCTTTAACTGACAATTGCGCGGTCGTGCAACGTTGTACCCAAACAAAATTTGCGTCCTTTTTTTCCCACAAATAGAGCTTTCTTTTGGTGGTATTTGATCACCGCTGCGTCATTTCTGATCGCCACTATAAACAAAAGAGCGACAATTTTGCAAAAAAACCCAAATTTCTTACTTTTTGCTAAAATACAAATCCAAAAAAATATATAAATAAACATTTTTTTTCATCGGTTTTGGCCGATTTATATTCTTCCTCATATTTGTGATAAAAAAAATCGCAATCGGCGTTCATTAATTGGTTTGCGCAAAAGTGGTCGCGTTTACGGATGATGAGAATTCATTTGGGGTTTTTATTTATTTATTTTTTACTATTAATGGCGGCGATCTGCGATTTTTAGCGGTACTGCGATATTTCAGCGGACATGTCGGACCATTTCGACACTTTTTTGGGACCATTGGCATTTATACAGCAATCAGTGCTATAAAAATGCACTGATTACTGTGTAAATGATTACTGTGTAAATGCCATTGGCAGTGAAGGGGTTAACCTGCAGGGGGCGCTCTAAGGGTTAACTATGTTCCCTGGGCGTGTTCTAACTGTGGGGGGACTGTCCTAGCTGGGGAAGGGAAGTGGTCACAGCCTCCATGTACAGGAAGGCTGTGATCACAGCCCTTCCCCCTTCACAGAACGGAGGTCCGTGTTTACATACACAGACCTCCGTTCCTTCGCTCCGCAATCGAAGCCGCCGCACCCACTCCCTGGCCCTCCCCGAACACAGTGAGCGCGCGGGCGCGCCTCCGGCAGCGCGCACGCGCTCACTAGGCTCGTGAGCGCGGCCGCCGTCGTATGACGGCGATTTGCGCTCACGAGCCACCTTGCCGCCGTCAATTGCCGATCGGCGGTCGGCAAGGAGTTAAGCAACAGACAGCACGGATTCATGAAAGATCTTCTGTCGCAGGGTCCCATCTTGCTCCCTGCTTTACCATCGCTGGCTTTGACGGCATGGCTATTGAGTCTCAGGTACTGAAGGACACGGGGGTCTCTGTGTCAGTGATCCCCATCATGCTTAAGGCGCGCAAGTGTACTTCGTGCAAGATCTATCATCGCACCTGGAAAGCCTATATTGCCTGGTGCGAGGCGGGGTTTTGGAACCCCCGTTCTTTTGCAGTTGCTCTGGTGCTTGCCTTTCTTCAACAAGGCCTGGACCAAAAGTTTCAAATTGGTGCGTGTTAATGCACGTTTTGATGCTATTTAAAGTGCTTAGAGTTCTGTTTTGAATGCATTTTTAACACACTTCCAGTTCACAAATCACATTTTAAATCACAAGACAGTGACTCCAGCCTTGACGCTCTGAGACTGTAGCACCCTAAACAGTTGCCCTGAATTATTGACAAATGCTTTTGACTTTACACTGATCATTGTTGCGCTCATATTTGTGTTACAAGGATGATGTGTTCTTTTCTCACAGTAGTCAACACTGCATACTAACCTATGTTGCATACTCCTCCACTCTGTACACTGTGCAGTACATTCATTAAAGCTGAACTCCAGTCAAACAGCTAAATGAAATACAGAGCACAATTTATCTGCCAAAGAATTGGTAATTTTGTCCACCCAGTTCTGAAATGTACACAACTTTTTCATGTTGCACAATCCTGTCTGGCAGCAAGAGAGGTCTGAACGATTTGTTCTGTGGTTAAGGAACACTTAGGTAGGCCATACATGGTGCAAATGTCTTTCCTGCAGCCACGGGATGCAGGAAAGAAATTGGCTTGATTCCCCCATAAACATAGTGTTGCGAATCCTCCTGCCAAGCCATTGTGTGCTTACAGCGGGAGGCTGTCCCCTACGGGAGAAGAGTGATTATTGCTAATGGCTATGCCAGCCACTAGTAATAATCTCCAGTAAAATCTGGCAGGCTGGTTGTACCCAGGTTGATGGATTGATCAATTTTATACATCCAGCCTGCCCACACACGATTCGAATCTTGGCCGGTTCCTATTGAACAGGCCGAGATTTGAACCATCTGACTAGGATTATGGGTCTTCTCTCCCCCCCAGCCTGCGACTGGACAGTAAAAGGATTAGCACCACATTGACAAGCTCATCTCTCTGCCACTCTGCCCTCCTCTGATCAGCAGACGTATTGTTACCACAAACACACTGAAGCACAACTAATTCACTCTGCTGCTTTGGCCGCTCCCATTCTGGCTATGTTCTACATGAGATTGCAAGAGGCTGATACGAAGTCAAGTTCAAGAACTACATTGCTTGCATTTAAGAAATACATTTCAAGATGTGCAGTGTTAATGAATCTAAAGCTGCATTCATTTGTATTTTTAATATCTGCCTATAGTTCAGCTTTCACTCTACTCTGTACACTGTACTTTACTTGTATCTACTCAATACTACGCCATCCTATACATTGTACTGCATTGTACATGGCTCCACACTATACATTCTAAAAATATTTTGCAAACTCCACACTTCTCCTGTTATACAGTATATCCTCCTACCATGATCTGTTGCACCCCCTAAGACTCAGTGGCCTCTTAAAACTTTTCTGAAACACAACAAATGTTATCTTAAGGCCTAGTTACATTATATCGTTTCCTGCGCCCCCACTGTAGGTAAACCTCAGGTCACTGGAGAAATTAAGTATAAAAACAGTTAACGCATTTACAGTGCATTTCTGTTCTGATGATGTATGATATTAGACACTTGCAGATAATGTGCATCTGAAAACTACATTGGACCTACATGTGGGTCCATGCACTCAATGGTTCATTGACCATAAATATTGATATATTTTTCTTTACTGCTTACATTTTTAGGCTGGGTTCACACTGGTATGACACGACAGTCATACCGACTGTGAATCCAACATTGCCCGGCGACTTGAAATCCGACTTCAGTGAATGGGATCCGACTTTGATCCCGACAATACCAGGCACCGTGTCTGGTATGAATCTTTAGGGGAAACTCCACGCCAAATTAATAAAAAAATAAAAATGCATGGGGTTCCCCCTCCAAGACCATACCAGGCCAGGGTGGATTTGATTTAAATCAAGTCGATTTAAATCACTAGTAAAATGGCTTGATTTAAATCAACTCAATTTAAATCATAATTTTTAAAGAGCAACTCTAATCTCTGTCCCGCAGCGGCTCCTCCTCTGACCACATCCTTTTGACTCACTGACAGTCCCATTTACTTTAATGGAACAGCTGGTGATGCGGCAGTGACACAACATGGTGAGGGACATGGCGGCAGCAGGTGAGTAGATGCCCACTAACAGACGCTGCCATGATGGATCTGAAATGACAGGTGCTCTTTAAATGTAAGGACTTATTATTGCTGGTAGTTAAAATCTTTAATATTTGCAAACAAAATGAAGGTTTCCTATTTAGAATAATAAGCTGTCAGGTTAGTAAAACAGCAATATAAGAAGGAGAGGAGGAGCGAGTGGGAGGAGACACCAGTGTTCTAGAGTGCTGCAAGTTTGGAGACACACGTGTGCTGGGAACTGAAAACAAAACTCACCTAACAAGGATTGTGAAAAGTCCTGGGTTGAAGAGTCTTCAAAGAACTATTTTTGGAGTAAGAGTCGTATGGAAGGAGTCTAACGACCGGTAGGTCGTATTGTTCGATCATACGGAAGGACTGTGATTGGAGAGAAAAACGTACCCCAATTGGAAGAGCGGAACCCGCAAAGAAACCTTGATGCGCATAGGTCCAAACCCACTAAGGTGAGAGTTCTGTGAGCACTTACCGAGTTGGAGCACCTTAATAAAGGAATCCTTTTTGGGGTAATTGACTACCCCCCTGCACAAAGAGGCTTCCCACACCTTTTTACCTGATATTTTCACACTTGTTATATTTTCTTACTGTATTGATTGTATTTCACCACCACTTGCATTTTTAATATATATTTTATCATCACAGCATTTTATATACTAGGTCTATGTTTTACGGATACGAGTATTGATGTATATGTGTGTCTAATATTGCCAGATTAAGATAGGAAGGCTCATTTTGCACCTTATATTTATATTTATATCATCACAAACCCTATTATGATTGAAGTATGATATTGGCAACAGGAGGAATTGTGTGGTAATACGCCCCAGAACCACTAGGGGCACGGTTCACATAGTAGCACACTGTAATAGGCTGCGCAGTACCATTTCACCCTTTGGATAATATAAGAACCAATTTGATAATACAGTTTGTAGTGTACGTACATTTGCAAAACCATGGGATAAAGTAATATTCCTGAACTTTAGTTTATCTTATGGTTACTGTGAAATTATGTGAATGCATCAATGCAGTGCATGTTATCTCAGCTTGCAGAACTTGAATTCATTGAATGAGTTTACCAAAAATGTAAATATTGTAGAATATACAGACTCATGTTACATAACTAGGCTCCATATCATGCTGAATAAACTGAATTATTACTGTATCCGAAGTAGAAAACTATCTTTAGTTAGATTTTTACTCCAAAAGCATTTTATTAAAATACATTTGATAAAAATCAAAAAAATTTCTTTAAACAAAAAAAAAAAAAAATCTTTTTTTTGTTTTGTTTTTTTATTTTGCTTTATTCACCCTGTACTAGGCACTTCGTACTGGTATGGATTTTAAGGGGAACCCCCGCACCAAAAAAGATGGCATGGGGTCCCCCCAAAATCCATACCAGACCCTTATCTGAGCACACAACCTGGCAGGTCAGAAACGGGGGTGGGGACGAGCGAGCCCCCCAAACAATACCAGGCCACGTGCCCTCAAAATGGGGATTGAGTGCTTTGGGGCTACCCCAAAGCACCTTTTCCCATGTTGATGAAGACAAGGGCCTCTTCCCAACAACCCTGACTAGTGGTTGTCTGCAGGGGGGGGGGTTGCGGCTTATCGGAATCTGGAAGCCCCCTTTAACAAGTGGGCCCCCAGATCCTGACCCTATATGAATGACTATGGAGTTACCCATTCACTTAAAGAAAAGTGTCAAAAGTAAAAAATACGTACACTGGTTTTTGATAAATGGTAATCTATTAAATCAGCTCCGGCGTCTCTTCCGATTTCTTCTCCCTCCGGCGGTGTTTTTGTCCTCTGCCTCTCCGGTTCTTCTCCTCTCTCCGCTGTCTTCTCCCTCTGTACTTCCTCCGATCTTCTCTCAACGCTCTCTCCCTCTCTAATGCTAGGGCCGCCATGTGCCATTACTTGTATATAGGCATGGGGGCAAGCCACCGGGTGACGTCATCCATAGGCCCCGCCCCCTTGTGACGTCTTTGCCCCATCCCCTTTTGACACTTTTTTTTTTTTTTTAGGTGAATGGGTAGGGTTACAATGTACCCCATATTCATTCACATAGGGTTGGGGTCCTGCATCTGGGGTCCCCTTTGTTAAAGGGGGCCTCCAGATTCCAATAAGCCCCCGCCGCCCACAGACCCCGACAACCACCAGCCAGGGTTGTCGGGAAGAGTCTCTTGTCATCATCAACATGGGGACAAGGTGCTTTGGGGTTGGGGGGCCCCAAAGCACCCCCCCCCCCCCATGTTAAGGGCATGTAGCTTGGTATGGTTCAGGAGGGAGGGGGGGGCAGGCGCTCATTCTTCCCCACCCCCTTTCCTGACCTGGCAGGCTGCGTGCTCGGATTAGGGACTGGTATGGATTCAGGGGGTGACTCCACGCCGGTTTTTTGGCTTGGGGGTTCCCCTTAAAATCCATACCAGATGGAAGGGCCTAGTATGGTCTTGGAGGGGGAACCCTATGCTTTTTATTTTATCTATTTTTTTAAATTTGGCGTTGAGTTCCCCTTCAAGATCCTCAGAGCATAAGTCGCATGCCAGTTAAGATGGCTCTCATAGGGAAACATTGATTTTTTACACGTCATGCGACATGTGCCCCCATTGTCGGAGCATTTGTCATACCAGTGTTATTTTTCTGTGTGTGTAATGTTTTGTTTATATGCATATATTTACAGTAAATCTGGTGATGCCTGTGTCTTGAGGGGCGTTAAACGTGTTGGTATCCTATCAAAAGGCCTTATTTTGCGTGGCAACCGGGAACTTCAGCTAACCTTGTTATGCTCAAACAAGCCAACTTGCAACTTGATAAAGAGGATTGCAGAAGCTCTCCCAGAACAGCTAGAGGTAAGTCTTTAGTGTGCTTTTTGTGTATTTCAATATTTGCACTGGCGTTAAAAATTTGTCTGTGTTCTAAAATTAAAAATCTCCAACAACTACAGTTGTATCTAAAATGTAAGATAATACAAAAAAGTGTTTAAAAAGTATAAATCATTCTGTATAAAATTATTTTAAGAGGTTCTGATGTTTTAACGTTCTACAGGGAAACCTTTTTTTCTTAAAATTTGCTGTGTAAAAAAAAAAAAGTTTACGCACAAAGTTTTTAGAATTTACAATCTCATTTATGCTGCATATGCTTTTGCTATACTTCCAACACTGCGATTAGGAGTGCTGTAATTCTCATACACAGAAGCTGTACTGCTATTTTTCCACCCCTCCTCTGCTTCCCTCGATTCACAGATTGCCTTGTATTCTCTTAAATATTCACAAAATGCAAGGTGTTCTATGAATGGACAAGGGGAGAGAGCAGCAGATAAAAGAAAGTACTGTTCTGTATACCCGGATACCTGCAGTCAGTGCCAGAAGTATAGTGAAAGCTAAACTATCCAGCCTGAATGAAACTGTAAATAGAGGAAAATAAGAAATTAGAAGTAAGAAAAAAAAGTTTTCTTTGAGTTCTGCTCTGAATACTAAATTTGGCAGTCTTTGCCCCTGCTTGCAAGGTGGAGAAGGGGAAGCTACATTTGTCTTTAACCAACTAGTGGACCACTCAACCTGGATGCCTACAATTGTAATGTTATAGGATCAGGCTACAATATAGAACTTCAGTTCACTCTTTTGTAGCAGTTTTATGTTGAACCTTTATCTGACATCCCAAAGATGAATGGTGGATATGAAGTTAGTTGTTGAGGGACTCCTGACAGAGAGTGATCACTCTGGTTCCACAGCCAAAGAAGTTCAGAGGCTTCTATTCAAACTTATTTACTATACCCAAAAAGATAGGGTAACTGAAGGATTTCAACAGATTCAGAAAAGTCCAAAAGTTAAGGATGTAATTAATCATTTGGTAGTTGTAGTCCTTCCTCCGGGAGAATTTTTGGCATTGATAAAACATACAGGATCTGAACCTAAGCATCCCAATATGTTGAGGTTATCAGCGTTTTCTGATGTTTTTGGTGGTGCAGGACTGCAGTCAGTTTGTGACCCTTTCCTTCATCCGCCCCTTCACCCACTTTTTCAAGTACTAGAATTCCTCCATCTGAGGGCAATCTGTGTGACCTTTCGCATTCTGAGAGTTCAGCTAGCTCCTAAACATCAAAACCTATTGACTGTGCTTGTTTCCTCATCTAGAGTACCTGCACTTGGGTTTGGACATTGGACAGGCAAAAGTTCTTCTGCCCCTAAATACGCTTCAGGACTTAAAGGACCATGTTAGACAACTGTACAGTTCTCGCTGGTCCTCTCTTCACTCTGGTGTAGGATCATGGAACTGATGGTTCATTTTGTTTAATTTTTTGCCCAAAGTTGACCTTTTAAGCATTACTTTTAGTGTGTGAACAGTTTGGTAAGTTGTAGAAACAAAGATGATTTTTCATAGTTTACTAAAGTAGTTGCTGCACAGAACAGCTGAATTCGCCATACTAGTGTTTTTGTCTTGTGTTTTTTTTTTTTTTTTTTTTCAGTGTAAAATTTTCTCCTTAAAACGCACAAGTGTGTGTTTTTTTTTTTTTCATCACACGTTTGAATAAACCTTACTGCATGGCAAGAGTATCTGGTAAAAGCCTGGGCATTAGAGGCCTGGTCAGGTTTTCGTTCATTTCTTTCTGTAATTAATAACTGTTTCCTTGTATCCTATTTTATTGTGTTTGGAATGAAAAAACTTTTAGCTCTTGAACTCACTAATGCCTTTTAGTAATCATTTTTTAGTCATAAGAATAACATGTTCTTGTTGCTTTTTTTTTTTTCCTTTTTGCAGACGTTATCCAAAAAGCAACATAGTGTAACCTATAACATGGAAGAGGCTCACCTTCTGATTACATTCACTGATGAACCAAGCATCCAGCTTACTGTGTTTCTTATCTGCCATAACAACCTGTTTGCTAAAAATGCAGAAGAAAAGGAGGCTGTAGAAACAGAAGATCTAGAGAAAAAGGAGAAAGGTGAACATTTTAATTGATTAAAGTTGAACTCAAGGGACAAAAACTTTCACTTGCACCAAATGCCTTTGCAAACCCAGATTTTACTGAGTAAAAGTAGCAGTGACCTCATCACTGTGTTGTGCAGAGAGCAGTACTGGGGGCAGGGAGGCTGAGGAACAGGCTCCGCTCACTACAGGCTATCTGCAGAAAACTACAGGATTGGCAAATACAAGACCATTCACCCTGCACAAGGAGAGAGCATCAGTGACTGGTCTTTATTACAGGAAGGTAAAGTTTCACACTGGGTTACTGTACAGATCTCGAAGAAATACACAAAGCACACCAAGATTCAAAGAAGAATACTTATGACTTTTGTATTTAAACTTAATTTACTTGAAAGAGTTTAGAATTTTTGCATGTGAGTTGTATAAAGATAAAAGGGAAACAGAAACTACAGGTTTCTAAGGGTTCATGCACACAGACTAGCCAATTTTTATGCTTCGTGTAAATTGCCTTATGCTTTAACAAACCTGAGGAGCTACACATGCCACATACAGTCTGCATTAATGGCTATATGCAGCTGTACTCTTGTAAACATTGATGCGGGTTTGTATTATTATTCACCCCTGCTTTCATGTCCAGTGTTTTTACTGAGCACTGACCTTTTGCGTTTGGGAAATATATTGGACGTGCATGTGTGGGTAAAGACCAGTGCAAACAAGCATTGCAATTTACAGGAGTAAATGGCAGGCTGTACATTTTAAATGCTGCTGCACAGGAAAGTGCCGAGACATTTACATTAAAAATGCTAGGAAAAGCCTGTATGCCTGAATCCTAAAAAGCACAGTCAATCCACAATAGCCACAATAAACTTCTCATATATAGCCCCTTTGGTTCACACAATTTTTTGTCGCTCTATACAAGTATGCTTTCCTTACCCAAACACAGGGAATTCATAAACCTAAATTTTCACTGTAAATTAAGAGTCAGCAGAACAGTTATTCCACCCAGGGGCGGACTGACAACACTTATGGCTGCCAGACCAAATAAAGCAAGGGCCCCCTCTCAGCCCCTGCCCTTGACTTGCCCCTACATTTTGCACAAAGTACAACTGGGACCTGGAGGGGGTTCTTTCTCCAACAGTGTCCATTGGAGAGTCTCTGTTAGTGCCCTCTCTATGTCCATTATAGAGTCTTTTAGAAAGAGTCCCCTCCAGGCCCCATTAAAGACTACAAAGGTCTCTAATGAGACCTAACAGAGGTTCCCGTTTCCATGTCCATTAGAGAGTCTCCAAGCCCCATGAGACTCTACAAAGGAGTCTAATGGGACCAGGAGGGGGCCTGTTTCTAACAGAGTGTACAGTTAACACCTTCATTCACTCTGAACCCCCTCCTCTTACCTTAACTATGGGTACTGCAGCTGTGGCTGGCTCCCGCATCCTCTGTGGCTGGCGGGCTGGCACCCTGCTGTGACTGGCTGGTTCCATGCAGTGGATGGGTGGGTGGCTGGCTGGCGGACTGCTGTGGGTGGCTGGCTGGCTACCGTGTCCTCTGTGGCTGGCTCCCTACTGTGGGTGGGTGGTTTTATGACTACCGCGTCCTTGGTGGCTGGCTGGCTGGCTTCTGTGGGTGGCCGGCTTAAAAAAAAAAAAAAAACCTTGTGTCTGTGGCGGCCATCTTCGGTAGAAAAGCTAGGTTTGGATGGCCCCCAGTGCGTGGTGCATAGTGATGTTGTGTGCGCTTACCAATGATTACTTCATAGATTGGAAAAAACGTATACGTTCAGGTTTGACTTCTCATTTTTTTTTGTACCAGATACTTGTGCGGCATCTGACGAAAACAGTTTACTTAGCGAAGAGAAGTGCAAGGATTCTCTAACTCTTCTTCACCAGGCTCAGTGGTTTCAGGTAAAGCATATCTGTGTTATTAAAAATTTTTTTTTTTTCTCTACACTTTTACATACTTATACTTATTAAAGTGTAGCTAAACCCAAAAAGTTCTATAGATAGCAGGGGTGTATGTGATCCCCCGCACTACTGTTAGATTTAGTGTATAAATACTTCATAGAAAATAAGTAGTATGCTAAATAAAAATAGATGCGTGTCAATAAGTGTATATACTGACTGCTGCAATATCTAATACATCTCACAAAAACATATGACAAACTAGAAAGGGGGTGATACGGGGCAATCGCTATAATAATAACGTGCCAAAATTTTATAAAGACATAGGTGGTCAGTGTTGGAGACGGCAACCCAATCCACATCCAAAATAATACTGAATAGAATCAAGGTGGGGACTATGCCCCATCAAGATAACTAGCACAAGACAGGACTTTATTGGATTGGTTGCGGTTTCAAGTGAACGCAATGATGCAGATGCTTTGTTAACCCGTTTCATGCCGAGTCATTGTAAAATGACGTTGGCAGGAACCCCTCGTCGATCCAGGCCGACGTCATATCACGTCGGCCTCTTTTTGCCGCTACTGCGGGGCCCGCAGCATGGCGATCGCGGATCGATCGCTTCCCCAGGGTCTTTACCACATGACCAGCTGTGTCCAATCACAGCCGGTCACTACCGACCTCCACGTGCACGCCACTCGTGCGCGGCGATCGGGGCTGAGGCTTGTCCCTCGGACAAAGCCCAGCTCTGATCAGTGTAAAGAGCCAGAAGAATTGGCTCTTTACCACGTGACTGGCTGTGTCAATCACAGCCGGTCACATGATGTAAACAAACCGCGGTAACAAGCTGTTACCGGGTTCTCCCTGTCACACACTACCTACTGTGTAAACCAAGTACACTGATCCCCCCCCCCCCCCCCGCCAAATAAAAAGTACCTGTCACCACCCCATCAAAGTACCCCTCACAGCCCATCAGAATACCTGTCACCTGTCCATCAAATTACCTGTCACCAGTTCATCAAAGTACCTGTCACCTGTCCATCCAAGTACCTGTCACCAACCCATCTGAGTACCCGAGTACCTGTCACCAGCCCATCAGAGTACCCAAGTACTTGTCACCAGCCCATCTGAGTACCCAAGTACCTGTCACCTACCCATCAATGTACCCGAGTACCTGTCACCTGCCCATCAAAGTACCAGAGTAACTGTCACCTGCCCATCTGAGTACCCGAGTACCTGTCACCAACCCATCAAAGTACTCGAGTACCTGTCACCAGCCCATCAGAGTACCCAAGTACTTGCCACCAGCCCATCCGAGTACCTGTCCCCTGCCCATCGGAGTACCCGAGTACCTGTCGCCTGCCCTTCAGATTACCCAATTACCTGCCACCAACCCATCTGAGTAACCGAGTACTTATCTGCAGCCCATCAGAGTACCCAAGTACCGTTTACCAGTCCATCAGATTACCCGAGTACCTGTCTTCAGCCCATCAAAGTATCCGAGTACCTATCTGCAGCCCATGCCTCATAAAAAATACCTCGGGTGTTTGCTTTCCAAAATGGGGTCATTTTGTGGGTAATTGCACTGTCCTGGTGCTCCAGGGCCTTCAGAAGTGTGATCGGTATCAATGAAATTTTATGTGTAATTTATGCTCCTAGAATGCCTGACGGTGCTCCCTGCATGTTCAGCCTCTGTATGTTTCCAGGGTGTGAAAAAGTCTCACATGTGGTATCACCATACTCGGGATGAGTAGCAAAATATATTTTGCTATATACATGCTATGTGTTAGAAATACCTTATAAATTGACCACTTTGTGTAAAAATAAAAGCGGTTTCATTTTCTTTCCACATTTTTCGAAGACTTGTGGAAAAAAATGAATTTCATTGTCCTGGTGCTCCAGGGCCTTCAAAAGTGTAATAGTTCGTTAGGAAATTAGATGTGAATTTCTGCTCCTAGAATGCCTGACGTTGCTCCCTGCATGTTGGACCCCTCTATGTGGCTAGGGTGTAAAAAAGTCTCACACGTGTGGTATCGCTATACTCGGGACGAGTAGCAGAATATATTTTTGGGGCTTATTTTTGCTATATACATGCTATGTGTTCAAAATATCATATAAATTGACCACTTTGTGAACAAAAATAGGTTTCTCCTACGTTCACTGAAAGATCATTCATTGACAAGTGGGGTTTATGCACATCCTACTAGGAGTAGACTAGGCAAATAGAAAAAAAGCAGGCGGACCCCTCCCAGGGGGCTGTCCTCACTTCAGCATATAACCCCTCAGCTCTGCATAGCATATCAGTTTTCTTATGCCTAGTGCAAGGAGTTAGACCTGGTTCCCTGCTGAGACCTATGGTTCCCCAATTTTTTTCTTCTTTTTGCTTTTTCAAGCTATCTGATGAAGACTGCTGTCAAGTAGCCGGCTGGGGCATAGAGGATATCTCGAATCCTGGAATTTCCCCAGCGCGGCCGGCCAATGCGAGCTACCCTTAGCCTTGGCGGGGTCTGCCACATCGCACCCGTTCCGTGCGGGAGGCTAGTGGGTGACCCCCCACTCGCGTCCAGGGGCGCTTGGCCTGCAGCATCCCTCCCCGCCTGATGGGAGGAAGGTCTGCTACCGGGTGGCTACCCGCTACGCCCGTCGGATTGGTGGGTGACTCCCCTCTCTTTTCCCCCAGGGGTGCAGAGGGGGGGCTGGGCGATTTGCGGACGGTGCGTGCCGGTGGAGGGTTCAGGGATACAGGTTCACCCCCCTCGCACCGCACCCCCGCGCTAAAACCGCCATGCGGCGATCCACCACCATTTTGCGGCAGATCGCCGCCATTTTGCCGTAGCCGCAGCCATTTTGTGGGCTATTTTGGCCTCTAGTGGTGGATCGGCGGCCATTTTGCCGTAGTCACGGCCTGTGTGGACAGGCTTTGGCCTCTTGTGACTGCTCGGCGGCCATGTTTGATGTGCCTGCTGAAGAAAACATGCGGCTGGCGCCGTTTCTTCCTCTTTTCCTCTGGGACAGCGTGGCGGTGAAGGCTCCTGACACGCGGGCAAGCACTCCTACTGGGACGCAGCGCTTGAAGGGCAATTGTTAAACAGCAAGTATAGCTGGATCTCCCTGGGGTGTTGGTAGCGGTGGGTGCAGTCCTCCTGGGCACTTCCCGGTTGCTCTGTGGGGCAGTGGTGGGGCTGCATTGTGGAGGAGTCAGGGCCTATTGGCCTAGCAGTGTTTCAGTGGCGCAATGGCGGCTGAACCTGCGGGTTTTAGCCTGTGGCTAAAAAGCGTCCAACCCCCCTCCTTCAGGGGAGGATTCTGAACCGGAAGGGGCCTCAGTGGTCACGGGGACCCCTGTGGAGTTCTCAGATGGTGAACTGGAGCCCTCGGATGGTGAGGAAGACCAGGGGGCCTCGGTAGCGTGCAAGAGGGCGCTGGTGGCCTCCCTGATCACCGATATCTGTGCGTCTTTGCGGCTGGACCAGGCCGGGGAGTTGCAGGAGACTGCCTACATTTGTGGGTCCTTTAAGCCATCTCAGTCCCCTAGGGCATATCCTTATGATCAATTTTTTGACCAGCTGGTCTATAAGGAATGGCAGCATCCGCAGAATTCCTTTTCATTGCCCAAACGTTTCACTGTGCGCTATCCTTTTGTGGACAGTTTTGTGCAGAAGCGGGCATCCCCCGCAGTGGACCCTCCGGTGGCTCACCTGAATAAGGCAACGACCATCCCCTTGGAGAGCTCTCCCTCTTTTAAGGATCGGGCCGATAGGCGGACGGAGGCAGTATCCAAGGCACTGTTCTTGGTGGCAGGGTCAGCCATGAGACCAGCTCTGGCGTCGGCCATGGTGGCGCAATCTCTTACAGAGTGTGCGACTGAGTTGCACAATGACTTGAGCTGCGGGTGTTCGCCTGAGGCTTCACAGCAGACGGGACCATCTGATACAGGGTCTCCGGTATCTGTGTGACGCAGCTTTGGACCTGCTTCCCATGCTGTCTAAAATGTCTGTTTTTGCAGTCATTATCAGATTGGTGCTGTGGTTACGCTGTTGGTTGGGTGACCACACGTCTTAAAAGGGCCTTACGGATCTTTCCTTTCAGGGTGGTCGGCTCTTGGGGGCACAATTGGATGAAATCAAGGATTTCACCGGGGGGAAAGAGTACCTTTCTCCCGGAGCCCAGGCGGCGTGAATTCCACCGTAAGCAGGGTCTTGCTTCTTCGGGTCAGAAGCGTGTTTTTCGTACACCCGGTGCAGCGGGCAAGGGCTCAAGGCCCGGCAAGTCTGCCTCGGGGTCCGGTAAGCGGCCCTGGCAGCGCAAGAGCGAAAAGACGGAGGAAAAGTCCTCTTCAGCATGATGTATTGCCCCCACCCGACTCTCGGGTGGGGGGCCAACTTCTGGGGTTCGCAGACAGGTGGATTGCCCGCATTTCCGACCGGTGGGTGCTCCGGATACAGGATAGAGTTCAGCACTCTACCTCCAGACAGGTTCTTCCCATCGAACTTGAGACTCCCGCAGGGGCGTCGGGAGGCTCTCTTAGGGGCTGTTCAGATGCTCTCCGAACAAGGGGTGATTGTGCCGGTACCTCCGATGGGAAGGTTCTGCGGCTTCTATTCAAACCTCTTTGTGGTGCCCAAAAAGGGTGGGGTCAGGCCAGTTCTGGACCTAAAAGCGCTAAACCACTTTGTGAGGGCGCGAAAAATTCAGGATGGAATCTGTCCGATCGGTCGTGGCCGACCTGCACCAAGGGGACTTCATGGCGTCTCTGGATATCACGGAAGCGTATCTCCATGTCCCCATATGTCTCCGGACAATCTGGACACAGAGCAGACGAAGGTGTTCTTACCTCCGGCCAAGTTGCTGACACTGCAAGCAGCGGTGCGAACACTGCTGTCACGCCAGTGGTGGTCCTCACGGTTCTGTATGCGGGTGTTGGAGCAAGCGATTCTGTCACGGTGGGACAAGTCTCCGTTGTCCCTGGACCAACTTATCAGATTGGATCATCAGACCAGAGGATCGTTGACCTGGTGGCTTCGGGCCCCGGCTCTAACGTTGGGAAAGTCGTTTCTTCCCCTGAACTGGTCGATAGTCACGACGGACGCCAGCCTATCGGGCTGGGTTGAGTCCTGGGGCAGCTGTCTGCTCAGGGCCTTTGGTCAGTGCAGGAATCCCGCCTTCCTATAAATGTGCTGGAGCTGAGGGCAATCAGGCTCTGCCTCTCCCACTGGACGGTAAGGCTGCGCGGCCTCCCAGTTCTGGTTCAGTCGGACAACGCCACAGTTGTGGCGTACGTGAACCATCAGGGCGGAACGAGGAGCTCGGCTGCGGAAGCGGCTCGCATTCTGAGATGGGCAGAAATTCATGTGCCGGCAATCTCCGCCATTTACATTCCGGGCGTAGAAAATTGGCAGGCAGACTTTCTCAGTCGCCAGACGCTGGATTAGGGGGAATGGTCCCTACATCCAGAGGTGTTCCGTTAGATTTGCCACAGGTGGGGCACGCCAGATGTGGACCTCATGGCGTCCAGGTTCAATCACAAGGTGCAGACCTTCGTGTGTAGAACAAGGGATCCGTTGGCGGCCTCCACGGACGCATTGGTAGTGCCTTGGGGTCGGTACCGGCTCCTGTATGTTTTCCCTCCTCTCAAGCTCCTACCGCGGCTACTGCGCAGGGTAGTAGCGGAGGGAATCCCGACAATCCTGGTAGCTCCGGATTGGCCTTGGCGCCCTTGGTACGCCGACGTGGTGCGAATGGTGACAGATGTCCCCTGGCGTCTTCCGCTACGCGATGATCTGCTGTCACAGGGACCCATTCTGCACCCTGCTTTACCCTCGCTGGCTTTGACGGCTTGGCTATTGAGTCCCAGGTGTTGAGGGATAGGGGGCGTCTCTGACTCCGTGATCCCTACCATGCTTAAGGCGCGCAAGTGTACTTCGTGAAAGATATATCATCGCACCTGGAAGGCCTATATTGCCTGGTGTGAGGCATTGTGTCCCGGGTGCTGGCATTCTTGTAGCAAGGCCTGGATAACAAGTTGGCATTGGGTACACTCAAGGGTCAGATTTTGGCTCTGCGATTCTTTTTCAATGCCCTGTAGCGTCACATTCGATACGTACATTTCTATAGGGTGTATGCCATGTGGCTCCTCAGGTACGGTCACCTTTGGTGCCGTGGGATTTGAATTTGGTACTTTATGTATTGCAGAGAGCGCCATATGAGAAAATCAGGGATATTCCCTTACAATAGCTGTCAGAAAAGATGGCTTTCTTGGTGGCCATTACATCCGCTAGGCGGCTGTCTGAGTTGGCGGCGTTGTCATGTAGGTCTCCCTACCTGGTCCTTCATAAGGATAAGGCGGCCCTGCGACCTTCACCTTCATTCCTACCGAAGGTGGTTTGCTCTTTTCACATTAATGAGGATATTGTTCTCCCTTCCTTATGTCCGCATCCGTCGCATCCCAAGGAGATTGAGTTGCATTCTCTGGATGTTGTGAGGGCTTTGTGGGTGTATTTGGCAGCTACAGCTTCTTTTCGGAAGTCTGATGTGTTGTTTGTACTGACATAAGGCCCGCGCAGAAAAGTTGGCGGCCTCGTCTGCTACTGTCTCCCGTTGGATTAGACAGACCGTGACCCATGCATATACAGTTCGGGGCGAAGTCCCCCCTTTTCCAATCACAGCTCATTCCACCAGGGGGGTTAGTACTTCCTAGGCTTTGACACCAGGCTTCGGTGTCCCAGCTGTGCAAGGCGGCTACTTGGGCCTCGGTGCACACTTTTGCTAAGTTTTACAAAGTGGATGTGTCGGCATCCGCAGATGCTGCTTTCGGCCGTAAAGTTTTACAGGCGGCGGTGTAGGCGCAACTGGTGCCTCCTGAGAGGATTCTGTTGGGTACAGTTGTTGTTTGCCCACCCCTCTTGAATGACACTGCTTTGGGACATGCCCACTTGTCAATGAAGGCCTGCGTCTGTCAGTGAACGTAGGAGAAAATAGTATTTTATTAAGAACTTGCTGTAAAATCCTTTTCTCTGAGTTCACTGACAGACGCAGCACCCACCCCTCTGTGTTGCGTTTGTACGGCTTGTTACGAACTGATATGCTATGCAGAGCTGAGGGGATATATGCTGGAGTGAGGATGGCCCCCTGGGAGGAGTCAGCTTGCTTTTTTTCTATTTGCCTAGTCTACTCCTAGTAGGATGTGCATAAACCCCACTTGTCAATGAAGGGGAGCGTCTGTCAGTGAACTCCTTTTCATTTTCTTTCCACGTTTTCCAAAGGCTTGTGGAAAAAATTGAACCGTTCAAAAGACTCACAATGCCTCATAGAATATACGTTGGGATGTTTGCTTTCCAAAATGGGGTCATTTTGAGGGTAATTCTATTGTCATGGTGCTGCAGGGCCTTCAAAAGTGTAATAGGTGGTTAGGAAATCATATGTGTAATTTATGCTTCTAGAACGCCTGACGGTGCTCCCTGCATGTTGGACCTCTCTGTGGCCAGGCTGTGTAAAGGTCTCACATATGTGGTATCACCATACTCAGGAGGAGTAGCAGAATATATTTTGGGCTATGTACATGCTATGTGTTAGAAATATCTTATAAATTGACCACTTTATGTAAAAATAAAAACGTTTTCATTTTATTTCCACGTTTTTTGAAGACTTGTGGAAAAAAATTAACCATTCAAAAGACTCATAATGCCTCATAGATTATATGTTGCGGTGTTTTCTTTCCAAAATGGGGTCATTGTGGGTAATTCCATTGTCCTGGTGCTCCAGGGCCTTCAAAAGTGTAATAGGTCGTTAGGAAATTAGATGTGAAAATTCTGCTCCTAGAATGCATGACGGTGCTCCCTGCATGTTGGACCTCTCTGTGGCCAGGCTGTGAAAGTATCACACATGTGGTATCGCCATACTCAGGGCGAGTAGCAGAATGTATTTTGGGGTGTAATTGGAAGTATGCATATGCTGTGTGTGAGAAATAACTTGTTATGACAATGTTGTGCAAAAAAAAAAAAGTCTTAATTTTCCCAAGAATTGTGGGAAAAAAGTACAACTTCAAAAAACTCGCCATGCCTCATACTAAATACCTTGAAATGTCTACTTTCCAAAAAGGGGTCATTTTGGGGGGTATTTGTACTTTCCTGACATTTCAGGGCCTCAAGAAATGAGATCGGCCATCAGTGCATCAGGTGTGATCAATTTTCAATGTTTGGCACCATAGCTTGTAGACTCTATAACTTTCACACAGACTAAATAATATCTACTAATTTGGGTTATTTTTACCAAAGATAGGTAGCAGTATAGGTTTTGGCCCAAATTTATGAACAAAAATTACTTATTTGCAAAATTTTATCATATTAACTAAAAAAAAAAAAAAAAAATGTTTTCAGAATTTTCACACTTTTTTCACTTATGTCGCAAAAAATAAAAGCTCAATTTGTGTGGAAAAAAATGATAAAAATTTTGTTTGGGTACAGTGTAGCATGAGAGAGTATGTACAGAAGGTCGGCACTCCGAAACTCCAATGCAGTACATTGATAAGTGCAGAGATAATACATGAACAGCAGACACGTTTCGGCGGGACAAGCTGCCTTGGTCACAGCTGTGACCAAGGCGGCTTGTCCCGCCAAAACGCGTCTGCTGTTCATGTATTGTCTCTACACTTATCAATAAATGTACTGCATTGGAGTTTTGGAGTGCCGACCTTCTGTACATATTCATGATTTGGATGTGTTTGGAACGTCTTGGTCTGTGCACCCACCAGGTGGATTTGGTTTGGATCTAATACTCATTCCCTGTTGAAGCACTGCACACCTGTTATTGCTTGTAGCATGAGAGAGTAATTGTCATTCAAAATGTGAGAGCGCTGAAAGCTGAAAATTGGTCTGGACAGGAAGGGGGTATAAACGTCCTGTATTGAAGTGGTTAAAAGAAAGCATTTATTGGTTAAAATGTAAAATATAATTAATAAAATTTGTTCAGGAGCGGTGTAATAACATGTTGATAAGTGGAATAGCGATCAACGATTGTAACCAATAAATGCTTTCTTTTAACAAAGCATCTGCATCATTGTGTTCACTTGAGACCGCAACCAATCCAATAAAAGTCCTGTCTTGTGCTAGTTATCTTGATGTGGCGTAGTCCCCACCTTGATTCTATTCTTTCTGTTTAGTAATGTGCTAAAAAATATATATGTACTACATCACTCCAAATGGTCGTAATAGAAAACATCCAGTATAAAGTGCCTCAGTGCAAAAACTCATATAGATCTGTAGCAGTGTAATAATAAACTTCATACAAAACAGCTCCTCACCTGAATAGTGATCTCAAATAAACCATAAAGTGACTCAGTACCATGAAGTACATCTGTCCAAATATGAATCACGATGCATATATAAACTAAATAAAAATATTCAATAAAATATATATTTAATCCTGTGTGTAATATAGTCCCAATTAATCATAGTGACAACGTGCTCCAATGTGATTCAATTTTTCAATAAGGTGCTCAAAATGTGCAGCTGGAGTCGGTCTAATGGGTCTCTTATACACCGCCAAAGGTGCTTCTTCGCTTGTCACCCCCACTCGTGCTCTCAGAACTCTCACCTTGGTCTTACAAAATTGCGCCTTATTGACATAAATCCCGTAAATTGGAATGCCTCTTTCTTTAAGGGCGTCGCTATGCCTTCTCCACTAACAATTATAGGACCTCCACAGGACTGTGCTGTTTCCTACCGCTCACACATTAACCACATGAATGCAAATAAACCAAAGGGCTCCCATAGTGTAAAACCATAATACCATCTCACATTTGTTAAATAAAAAGTGGCTGCTTACGTCACAAAGGAATAAAATGCACGTTAATAATGTAAACCGTGGCGATCTCCGCCTCTCACTTCACTTCCAGTATGTCGTGCGTTACGGCCACGTCCTACGCGTTACGTCACAACACATGACTTCCTCCCTGAGACGGAAGCAGAGTTAAGGTGGAAGTATTCCACAGATTCTTTTGATAAATCTTCCTGTATATCCTTAAGGGGTAGGAGTGAGCCATTCATGACCCAAGTGGAGTGTTGGGGTTTGCTTACCAAAGTTCGCCACAACAATAAAAGGGGGTCATGATCCGTCTATGGGGACCGTAAGAATTGATGCTGAGATTATTAAAGGGAGATGTTACCTAATAACTAACATATGATTGATTCTACAGTGGGAATGGTGAGGGTGAGAATAATGCGTATAATCTTTAGTCACTGGGTGCCGTTCCCTCCAGAGGTCTATGAGAGCGTAAGTTAGAAAAATAAGTTGGAGTTAGAAATTTTTTTAGCTGCAGGCGACGCTACTGCTCGTTCCGAGGGATATTTGTCTAAAGTGGGATCCAATGCCACATTTGAGTCCCCTGCCAAAAGCAGGGTTCCCTTCTGGTGTGATGTCAACAGGGAGCAGACATGGGTCAAAAAGGGTCCCGGGTTGGAGTTAGGGACGTAATAAGTCATTCTAATAACTTCTGTTTCTTGAATGGTACCTTGAAGCATAAGATATCTGCTGTCGGGATCTGTTATCTGCTTAGTACAGGTAAAAGGTACAGACTTGGGAAACGCTATCAGGACCCACCTTTGGTCGGGCCGTTCGCTAAAAACACCTGAAGGTATTGGGCGTCAAAGTATTTAAGGCTGGAGGTACTGGCAAAATGTGTGTCCATGTGCTGTTTCTTAAGGTATTTGAAAACTTTTACTCTTTTGGGGCGAATTTATAACTTAAACATTTAACGGCAACCAGACTAGCGTCATGGTGGAAAAGTGGGGAAAGGCTTACCAAGGCCTCTGGGCACAACCCCCGCAGAAGGAGAATAAGAAGAGGTAAAGAGAGAAAAGGGCGAGACAGCGGAAGTGAGAAAGAAGGAACAAAAAAAAAAGGCAGAAGGAAACTCAAAAGATTAAACACTGGTAGAACAATTGTGCTACAGTACATGGGTCAAATGACCCATAGAGAGATCGGAAGTTGGTCAGGATCATAGTCCTAAGCGAGTGCCAGCACTGTGGGGGCGCAGTGGTCCACCTGTCGCAGTCGGCTAACTTAACATGTGCACGTAAAAAGTACAATACGTGAGCACTTAAGGAAACCGTAATATATTAGACACAAACTATAAAATAATAAGATGTCCATCTTCAGACTTAAGCTTGGTTCAGCCCAGTCCCCGGGGCAACCCGGGAAAAACTGGTCATGTTATTTAAATGCATATAGTGAATACTCAAAAAGCAACTGTTAGTGGGGAAAACGAAACCAACGGTCCTAAATATTCAGTATCATATAGGTCATAAGTCCCGTACACTGTCTACGAGGGACAGGAACACCAATCATTCATAATGTGCATAAAGTGGATCCGTATCTCTAATGCTCCCTCTGCGAGCCACTGCCCGAGGACCGATTAAATTCATCCATCAAAATTGGGCATCCCAGAGCGGTAGGTCCGCAGCTTCATTTGTCAGCCCCACTAGAGTAGCAAGCAAAAGTCAAATATATAACTTTACCATAACTTGAAAGCTAGGTGAGGGGGAATGCATGATATAAACAGTGTGATTCCAAAGAGTCCTTAGGATGCAACAGGGGCATCAAAACAATAGCGACCGCTGTGGCTCTGCACAGGCCGCATCATGTGAAAAGCCTAAGAAAAATAAAAGCTCAGGCCTCAGGTAGGGTGAGAGAAAAAAATTAGAACCAGCCGTTGAGAATAGTCTGGAACCGTTGAAAATCAGTCCCCTTTTCAATAATTGTATAAATATATTGTTAAACTTTTAGCACCCATTCACACAGGGGCGACTTGTGCTCCGACTTCAGTTGCCTCAAGTCGCTTGACATCTGAAATCCCATTGAAGTGAATAAGCGCAGTCTTAATGTACACTGCTGAAGTCGCTCTGACTTCAGAAAAGGTTCCTGCACGACTTCAAGGCGACTCCTATCCGACTTGTGCCCATAGAATACAATAGAAGTCGAATCGCCCACCTCTATATTGAAGCAGCTTACAGGAAAAATAAAAGAATTTGCCAAGGCAACCCCCCTCCCTCCTTGGTCACAGGCAAAATCGCCTGGCATGGAGTCGCATTGTAAGTCGCCCAAAGTCACGCTGAAGTCGCATTGTAAGTCGCCTAGCAAAGTCGTGCTGAAGTCGGATCGCCCCTGTTTGAATGCGGGCTTAATGTGTCCTAAAATCTTAGTGTTCATAAAGTTGTTTAACTAGTTCCGGACCGCCCACTACATATATACCATCGGTCTGTCAGACAGGGAGATCTGTGCTTACTGCTAATCAAGAACATGGATCGCTGCAGTGAGTCCTTCCCCCACACAGTTAGTAAACACACTGAGGGAACACATTTAAACCCCTTGATCGCTCCTGATGTCAACCCCTTTTCTGCCAGTGTCATTTATACATTGATCGGTGCATTTTTTTAAAGTACTGATCACTGTAATAATGTCACTGGTCCCCAAAAAGTGACACTTGATGTCCAATTTGTCTGCCATAATGTTGCTGTCCCGCTAAAAATTGCCGATTTACTGATTTGCTAGTAAAAAAAAGTCTCTAAATCTATCCCATAGTTTGTAGACGCTATAACTTTTGCGCAAACCAATCAATATACGCTAATTGGGATTTTTCTTGCCAAAAATATGTAGCAGAATACGTATTGACCTAAATTGATGAAGAAATTTGATTTTTTTTTTTTTTTTTTTTTTATATAAGGTATGTTTTATAGCAGAAAGTAAAAAAAAAATTTTTTTTCAAAATTGTTGCTCTTTTTTTGTTTATAGCACAAAAAATAAAAACCACAGAGGTAATCAAATACCAAGAAAGAAAGCTCTATTTGTGGGAAAAAAAGGACATCAGTTTTTTTTTTGGGTACAACGTCGCACGCCCGTGCAATTGTCCGTTAAAATAACACAGTGCCGTATTAAGGGGGTAAGGGGCCCCTTCTGGGGCCGAAATGGTTAAAGTGGATGTAAACCCTCTCCTATACCCAGTAAAATGAACAACCTCAGATGATACACAGAGATGAAACAAATCTCCCTACAAAAGTTTTACATGTATATCCGCCGTCTTCAGCTTTCTATAATAATCTTTTGAATTCTAACATTGTGTTAGAATTTTTACTTTCTCATTCAGTAGTAGGAATGGATTCTTGGCACACTTGTGTGACAGCTGATTGAAGGGAGCCACAGACCCCCTCCACATACAGGGGATGGAAGGAATTGTGCTGAGCTGTGCTGTGACAAGACAAGCTCTCTGCTAATCTATTTAAAGGACCCAACCCCACACAAATTCCAGGCTGGTTTTATCTTGGTTGTCAGAAATTATCTTGCTGATAACAGGTACAAAAAGACACAGGACTTTGAAGAGAGATAAGTAAACACTACAGATATACAGGTGCTGGTCATATAATTAGAATATCATCAAAAAGTTGATTTATTTCCCTAATTCCATTCAAAAAGTGAAACTTGTATATTCATTCATATTACACAAACTGATATATTTCAAATGTTTATTTCTTTTAATTTTGATGATTATAACTGACTAAGGAAAATCCCAAATTCAGTATCTCAGAAAATGTAAATATTGCGAAAAGGTTCAATATTGAAGACATCTGGTGCCACACTCTGGTCAGCTAATTAACTCGAAACACCTGCAAAGGCCTTTAAATGGTCTCTCAGTCTAGCTCTGTAGTCTACACAATCATGGGGAAGACTGCTGACTTGACAGTTGTCCAAAAGACGACCATTGACACCTTACATGAGAAGGGCAAGACACAAAAGGTCATTGCAAAAGAGGCTCACATAGCTCTGTGTCCAAGCACATTAATAGAGAGGCGAAGGGAAGGAAAGGATGTGGTAGAAAAAAGGGTAGAAGCAATAGGGATAACCACACCCTGGAGAGGATTGTGAAACAAAACCTATTCAAAAATGTGGGGGAGATTCACAAAGAGTGGACTGCAGCTGGAGTCAGTGCTTCAAGAACCACTATGCACAAACGTATGCAAGACATGGGTTTCAGCTGTCGCATTCCTTGTGTCAAGCCACTCTTGAACAACAGACAGCATCACCTGGGCTAAAGACAAAAAGGACTGGACTGCTGCTGAGTGGTCCAAAGTTATGTTCTCTGATGAAAGTCAATTTTGCATTTCCTTTAGAAATCAGGGGTCCCAAAGTCTGGAGGAAGAGAGGAGAGGCACACAATCCACATTGCTTGAGGTCCAGGGTAAAGTTTCCACAGTCAGTGATGGTTTGGGGTGCCATGTCATCTGCTGGTGTTGGTCCACTGTGTTTTCTGAGGTCCAAGGTCAACGCAGCCGTATACCATTAAGTTTTAGAGCTTCGTGCTTCCCGCTGCTGACCAACTTTATGGAGATGCAGATTTCATTTTCTAACAGGACTTGGCACCTGCACACAGTGCCAAAGTTACCAGTACCTGGCTTAAGGACCATGGTATTCCTGTTCTTAATTGGCCAGCAAACTCGCCTGACCTTAACCCCATAGAAAATCTATGGGGTATTGTGAAGAGGAAGATGCGATATGCCAGACCCAACAATGCACAAGAGCTGAAGGCCACTATCAGAGCAACCTGGGCTCTCATAACACCTGAGCAGTGCCACAGACTGATCGACTCCATGCCACGCCGCATTGCTGCAGTAATTCAGGCAAAAGGAGCCCCAACTAAGTATTGAGTGCTGTACATGCTCATACTTTTCAGTTGGCCAAGATTTCTAAAAATCCTTTATTTGTATTGGTCTTAAGTAATAATCTATTTTTCTGAGATACTGAATTTGGGATTTTCCTTACTTGTCAGTTATAATCCTCAAAATTAAAAGAAATAAACTTTTGAAATATATCAGTCTGTGTGGAATGAATATAATATACAAGTTTCACTTTTTGAATGGAATTGGTGAAATCAACTTTTTGATGATATTTTAATTATATGGCCAGCGCCTGTATGTGCCTAGGTCAGATTTCGTGAATTGGGTTTAAATCCACTTTCATCTTTTGTAAGGTTGAATTTACTTTGTTTTTCGACGTAGACATATTTTATAGGCAATATGCTGAGTTTTATACAGACTGGACAACAAGAATATTGGAGGAACGATACAAAAATATTTGAAATAGAATCCATTTAAATACAGCAAAAAATATTAGTTTTGGAGAGAACAAGTAACGTCTCATACTTAAAGTGTAACTAAAGACAAAACTATTTTTTTAGTTTTGAATAGAGTGGAAAGGGATTAGAATGATTGTCGGTTTTTATTGATTTATGTGTTCCCTTTAAGGAGATACACCCTCTCTATTTGTCCTGTTTACCATAATTGAAAGTGAAAGAAAATCCGAAATTTCTCTTACGTTCACTGACAGACGCAGCCCTTCATTGACAAGTGGGTTATATTCACATCATACCAGGAGTTGACTAGGCAAATAGAAAGAAAGCAAGCTGATCCCTCCCAGGGGGCCGTCCTCTCTCCCATATAACCCCCCTGCTCTGCATAGCATATCAGTTTTATTATGCCTAGTGCAGGGAGTTAGACCGGGCTCCCTTATGGGACCTGCGGTTCACCTTTTTTTGCTACCGCTTTTTTATTTTTCTTAAGCTATCTGATGAAGACTGCTATCAAGAAGCCAGCTGGGGCAGTGAGGAGATCTATAATCCTGCACTCTCCCCAGCGTGGCCAACCGATGTGAGCCATCTTTAGCCTTGGCGGTGACCCCCACTTGCGCCCAGTGGCCGGATCTTGTTCCCGTCCAGGGGCCTGTGGCCTGGAGCATCCCTCTCCGGCAGTGAGAGGAAGGTCTGCAACCAGGTGGCTACCCGCTACGCCCGTCGGACTGGTGAGTGACCCCCTCTCTTCCCCCCTAGGAGCGCGGGGGGGGGGCTGGGCGATTTGAGCTGGCCGGTGCAAGAGTGTTTTGCTAGGGCTAGAGCTCCCCTGGGTGTTTTTTTACCCCCTCTCCCCGCACCCCACGTTTCCGAACCGCCATTTTGCGGCGGATCGCCGCCATTTTGCCATAGCCACGGCCATTTTCTTGGGGTTTTTCCCTCTAGTGTTGAACCGGGGCCATTTTGCCGTAGTCACGGCCTGTACTACAGGCTTGGCCTCTTGTGACCACTCGGCGGCCATATTGTGTGCCCGGGAAGAATAACGTGCTGCTAGCCGATGCTTCCTCTTTCAACCTGGGACAGCGTGGATGGCACAGGCGGCGCAGGTTCTATGATTGGCGGTCTCTGAGCACTCCTACTGGCACGTAGCGCTTTGTGAGGCATCAAACAGCAAGTATAGCTGGGCTCTCCCTGGGGTGCTGGTAGCGGTGGGTGCAGTCCTCCTGGGGTCTCCCTGCTTGATCTGTTTGGCTGCATTGTGGGGGTGTCAGGGCGTTTTTTCTGCCTGTCAGGTTCGGTGGCACAAGGGCGGATGACCTGCGGTTTCCTTCTGAGGAGGAGTCAGCGGCAGCACAACCTGTGCTAGGGACACTGGTGTCCCTGGACCGGCTGAAAGCAGTATTTGGGGAATTTCTAACCCCGGGCGTTGCCGAGCCGTGGTAAGGGGGCCCCTAAAAAGCGTCCGCCTCCCCCTCTTTCATCGGGGGAAGAGTCTGAACCGGAAGTGGTCACGGGGACCCCCGTGGAGCTCCCAGAGGGCGAGCTGGAGCTCTCGGACGGCGAGGAAGACCAGGGGGCCTCGGTTGCATGCGAGAAGGCACTGGTGGCCGCACTGATTGCTGATATCCGTGCGTCTTTGCGACTGGACCAAGCAGGGGAGTCGCAGGAGACCGCATTCATTTGTGGGTCTGCTAGGCCACCCAGGTCCCCTAAGGCTTATCCTTATGATCAATTTTTTGACCATCTGGTCTATCAGGAATGGCTGCGTCCGCAGACTTCCTTTGCCCTGCCCAAAAACTTTGCTATACATTATCCATTTGAGGATAGCTTTGTGAAGAAGTGGGCATCCCCCGCAGGTTTGCAGGGTCAGCCATGAGGCCGGCCCTGGTGTCAGCCATGGCGGCGCAATCTCTTTCTGAGTGTGCGCTTGAGCTGCAGGATGTTTTGGGCTGCGGGAGGTGGCTTGAGGCATCGCAGAGAGCAGACCATTTGTTTCAGGGTCTAAGGTACCGGTGTGACGCTGCTCTGGTCCTGCTTCCCATGTTGTTTAAAATGTCTGTTTTCGCAGTCTTTATCAGATGGGTACTCTGGTTACGCTCCTGGTTGGGTGACCATGCATCTAAGAAGGGCCTTACGGATCTCCCCTTTCAGGGGGGTCAGCTCTTTGGGGCGCAGTTGGATGAAATCATCAAGGATTTCACTGGAGGGAAGAGTATTTTTCTTCTGGAGCCCAGGCGGCGGGAGTTCCGCCGCAAACAGATTCCTACTACTTCGGGTCGGAAGAGGTTTTTTGGTGCCCCCGGTGCAGCGGGCAAAGGGTCAAGGCCTGGCAAGTCTGCCGCGGGGGCCGGTAAATGACCCTGGCAATGCAAGAGTGAAAGGGCAGAGGAGAAGTCCTCTGCATAATGGGTTGCCCCCACCCGATTCTCGGGCAGGGGGCTGACTTCTGGGGTTCGTAGACAGGTGGACTGCCCGCATTTCCGACCGGTGGGTGCAGGAAGTGGTGTCTTCCGGGTCCTGGATAGAGTTCAGCACTCTGACCCCAGACAGGTTTTTCCCATCGAACTTGAGACTCCCTCAGGGGCGTCAAGAGGCTCTCTTAGGGGCTGTTCAGGCGCTCTCCACACAAGGGGTAACACTGCCGGTATCTCCGCTGGAAAGATTCCGCGGCTTCTATTCCAACCTGTTTGTGGTACCCAAAAATGGGGGGGGGTCAGGCCGGTTCTGGACCTAAAAGCGCTAAATCACTTTGTGAGGGTGCGAGAGTTCAGAATGGAGTCTTTCCGCTCGGTCGTGGCCACCCTACACCAAGGGGACTTCATGGCGTCTCTGGATATCAGGGACGCGTACCTCCACGTTCCCATTTGTCTCCGGCACCAGCGCTTCCTGCGCTTTGCGGTGGGAGATCTGACTTACCAATTCGTGGCACTTCCTTTCGGTCTGGCCTTGGCTCCTCGGATGTTCACCAAACTAGTGGCTCCGGTGATGGCGCTATGGAGGCAGAGAGGCATTACGGTGGTAGCATGCTTCAACGACCTGCTCCTGAGAGCGGAGTCTGCTTCGGCTCTGGAGGAGAACGTGGCTATCACCGTGGCCTCGTTGAAAGACTTCGGCTGGCTGATCAATCTGCAGAAGTCGACATATGGTGTTTGTCCAACCTTATCTTCGGCGCCTTAGAAAGGTCGCCTCTATGGCCGTCACAATGGGGAACACACCTCTCG
>BLSH010228231.1:490032-502958 GCA_018402905.1 Glandirana rugosa | reverse complement strand
CCTGTCACCTGGAATTCCTGGGTCTGATTCTGGACACAGAGCAGGCGAAGGTATTCTTGCCTCCGGCCAAGTTGCTGACACTGCAAGCAGCGGTGCGAACTCTGCTTGCACGCCGGTGGTCCTCCTTACGATTATGTATGCGGGTGTTGGGGCTCTTGGTCTCAGCCTTCGGGGCTGTACCTTGCATCCAGAGTCACACTCGGCTCCTTCAGCGAGCGATTCTGTCATGATGGGACAGGTCTTCACTGTCCCTGGACCAGCTGATCAGATTGGATCATCAGAGGATCGTTGGCCTGGTGGCTTCGGGCCCTGGCTCTAACGTTGGGAAAGTCGTTTCTCCCCCTGAATTGGTCCTGGGGCAGCTGTCTGCTCAGGGCCGCTGGTTGGAGCAGGAATCCCATCTTCCGATCAATGTGCTGGAGTTGTGGGCGATCAGGCTCTGCCTCTCCCACTGGACGGTGAGGTTGCACGGGCCCCCTGTTCGGGTCCAGTCGGACAACGCCACAACTGTGGCGTATGTGAACCGTCGGGGCGGAACGAGCAGTGCGGAAGCTGCTCTCATTCTGCGATGGGCAGAACTTCATGTGCCGGCAATCTCCGCCATTTACATCCCGGGGGTAGAGAATTGGCAGGCGGGCTTTCTCAGTCGCCAGACTCTGGATCAGGGGGAATGGTCCTTACATCCAGAAGTGTTCCGCCAGATTTGCCACAAGGGGGGCACGCCAGACGTGGGCTTCATGGCGTCTCGGTTCAATCACAAGGTGTATACCTTTGTGTGCAGGACGAGAGACCTGCTGGCGGCCGCCACCGACGCGCTGGTAGCACCTTGGAGTCGGTATCGGCTCCTGTACGCTTTTCCTCCCATCACGCTTCTACCCCAGCTACTGCGCAGGGTAGAAGCGGAGTGGATTCTGACAATCCTGGTAGCTCCGGATTGGCCTCGGCACCCTTGGTACGCCGACATGGTGGCAGATTTTCCCTGGCGTCTCCGCTGCGCGAAGATCTGCTGTCTCAGGAAACCATCTTGCACCCTGCTTTACCCTCGCTGGCTTCATCGGCTTGGCTATTGAGTCCCAGGTGTTGAGGGATAGGGGTGTTGCTGACTCCATGATCCCTACCATGCTTAAAGCGCGCAAGTGTACTTAGCGCAAAATTTATCATCGCACCTGGAAGGCCTATATTGCCTGGGTTGAGGCGGGGGGTTGGAACCCTCCCTCTTACGTTGTGTCCCGGGTGCTGGCTTTTTTGCTGCAGGACCTGGATAAAATATTGGCATGGAGTACTCTCGGGTCAGATTTCGGCTTTGGCGATTCTATTTCAACGGCCTTTGGCGCCACATTCGTCGTTACGTACATTTGTACAGGGTGTACGCCATGTGGCTCCTCAGGTACGGTCGCCTTTGGCGCCGTGGGATTTGAATTTGGTGCTTTCTGTACTGCAGAAACCGCCATATGAAAAGATCAGGGATATTCCCTTACAATTGCTGTCGCAGAAAGTAGCATTCTTGGTGGCCATTACATCCGCTAGGTGGGTGTCTGAGTTGGCAGCATTGTCCTGCAAGTCTCCTTACCTAGCCCTTCATAGGGACAAGGCGGTCTTGCATCCTTCCCCCATCGTTTCTACCGAAGGTGGTCTCTTCTTTCCACATTAATGAAGATATTGTTCTTCCTTCATTATATCCGCACCCGTCGCATCCCAAGGAATTTGAGTTACATTCCTTGGATGTCGTAAGGGCTTTGCAGGTGTACTTGGCGACTACAGCTTCTTTGCGGAAGTCTGATGCGTTGTTTGTGCTGACGGATGGTCCGCGCAAAGGGTTGGCGGCCTTGTCGGCTACTATTTCCTGTTGGATCAGACAGACCGTGACCCATGCGTATACTGTTCGGGGCAAAGTACCCCCTTTTCCTGTCACGGCTCATTCCACCAGGGCAGTTAGCACTTCCTGGGTTTTCATACGCCAGGCTTCGGTGTCACAGGTGTGCAGGCGGCTACTTGGGCCTCGGTGCACACGTTTACTAAGTTTTACAAAGTGGATATTTCAGCATCTGCGGATGCTGCTTTTGGCCGCAAAGTTTTGCAGTGTAGGCGCGGCTGGCGCCTCCTGAGAGGAATCTGTTGGGTACAGTTGTTGTTTACCCACCCCTCTTGACTGACAGCTTTGGGACATCCCCACTTGTCAATGAAGGGCTGCGTCTGTCAGTGAACGTAAGAGAAAAAGGGACTTTATTAAAACTTACCGTAAAATCCTTTTCTCAGAGTTCACTGACAGACGCAGCACCCACCCCTCTGTGTTACGTTTGTACGGCTTGTTACGAACTGATATGCTATGCAGAGCAGGGGGGTTATATGGGAGAGAGAGGACGGCCCCCTGGGAGGGGTCAGCTTGCTTTCTTTCTATTTGCCTAGTCAACTCCTGGTAGGATGTGCATAATATAACCCACTTGTCAACGAAGGGCTGCTTCTGTCAGTACGGTAAGTTTTAATCCCTTTTTTTGGTTGTCCTAATACAGTAGAGGGGAAATCTTCCACTGGGGACACACTGGTTCAGATTACCTGGGTAACCCCAAGGGATTCCCTTTGTAGGGATTTTCTCTCACTTCCTGTTTGGCTATGGGACAGGAAGTGAAGGGAAATCTCCGCAATGGGACAGAGATGATGAAGAAAAATCTGACGGGTTATAACCCTTCCGTACTCTAAAACGAAAACTAAAGTTTTGCTTATCGTTCTACTTTAACCACTTCAGCCCCGGAAGGATTTCCAGCTTTAGGACCGGAGCCCTTTTTGCGATTCGGCACTGCGTCGCTTTAACTGAAAATTGCGCGGTCGTGCGGCGTTGTACCCAAACGAAATTTGCGTCCTTTTTTTCCCACAAACCGAGCTTTCTTTTGGTGGTATTTGATCACCTCTGCGTCATTTCTGATCGCCGCTATAAACAAAAGAGCGACAATTTTGCAAAAAAACCCCAAATTTCTTACTTTTTGCTAGAATACAAATCAAAAAAAAAATATAAAAAAACATTTTTTTTCACCGTTTTTGGCCGATTTATATTCTTATATTTGCGATAAAAAAAATCACAATCGGCATTTATTGATTGGTTTGCGCAAAAGTGGTCGCGTTTACGGATGAAAATTCATTTTTGGGTTTTTTTTTTTGTTTTTTTTTTTACTAGTAATGGCGGCGATCTGCGATTTTTAGCGGTACTGCTATATTTCAGCGGACAGGTCGGACTATTTTGACACTTTTTTGGGACCATTGGCATTTATACAGCGATCAGTGCTATAAAAATGCACTGATTACTGTGTAAATGTCATTGGCAGTGAAGGGGTTAACCTGCAGGGGGCGCTCTAAGGGTTAAGTATGTTCCCTGGGCGTGTTCTAACTGTAGGGGGACTGCACTATCTGGGGAAGGGAAGTGGTCACAGCCTTCGTATACAGGAAGGCTGTGATCACAGCCCTTCCCCATGTCGCACATTTTTGACACTTTTTTGGGACTAATGACATTTATAGAGCAACCGAAATGTAAATGTCCACTGATTACTGTATAAATATCATTGGTAGTGAAGCAGTTAACCTGGGGGGGGGGGAGACGCTCTAGGGGTTAACTGTGTTCCCTGGGCATGTTCTAACTGTGAGGGGGCTGGGCTGTCAGGAGCATGAGAGATCTAACTGATCTCAGTGACAGGGATCAGTAGATCTCTGTCACGCTGCTTGACAGTGCAAGGGAACCACCGTGTTTACATTGGCGGTTCTCAGTTCTTTAGCTGTGGCCAGCAATTGCGGCTGGCCGGTGGAGATCGGGTCTGCCCGAGCCACGGGCTCACTCCTGCAGCGTGCGGTGGGCATGAAAGCGCGCCGCGGCATGCTCCTGCCCGCTAGCCCCATTTGCGAAACAGCACCACTCTGCAGCAGTAAATGTATGCGAGCCGGTCTGGAACCGGTTAAGTGCATGTCCGTGCGAGAGCCTTGTTTGACCTGTCGGGGATACACCGGTGACCATGCATCCTCCCGTAGAGTGGTGGGGGGGAGAGGCCATGTGCACCGGAGCTGGGGACCCCAGAAGAGGTGAATCGTGACTGCTTTGTGCAGTGGACAGGTATGTATGACATGTTTTATGCTTTTTAATAAAAAAAAAAAAAATCCAGAGCTTTACAATCACTTTAAGTCAATGCTGCCTCTGACTGCTAATTTTAACGAGATTTAGTGATATCACTTCTGTGTCTTCTCACTGTTCCTGCTGGAGGTACTATAACTGAGGATTGCACTACTTCTGTGCGATTTCAAAGCTGCAGATCTGTGCAATTTGGATCTCCTATTTATTTGCGGGTTACAACTTAATTTAACAGAAGTCAATGCAAGCTGCAATCAACTCGCAGCAAAGTAGTGAAGGAACCTTTCAGTCACTGGCTTGAGCTGCAGCAATTTGAACGGTTCCATTGCTGAAAATAGGGTGCAACTTGCCATGCAATTTCATCTGTCATATCGCATGACAAATCACATTGGTGTGAACGAGAACTTAAACATTTTACAGAACGAAACAAATTAAAATATCGTTTAACCTCCCCCACAGTATGATTGTCAAATTTTTGTGTCTCTTAGTTATATAGTTAGGTTGAAAAAAGACCCAAGTCCTTACAATCCCTTATACAATTGCCCACAGTTGATCCAGAGGAAGGCAAAAAAAAACCCCCCCAGCAAAGCATGATCCAATTTATTATAGTGGGGGAAAAAATTCCTTCCGGATCCCCCGAGAGGCAATCGGATTCACCCTGGATCAACTTTACCTAAAAATGTTAGTACCCAGTTATATTTACATTAAGGAAAGAATCCAGGCCTTTTTTAATGCAATCTACCGTGCTAGCCAAAACTATCTCTGGGGGGAGCCTATTCCACATTTTCACAGCTCTAAATCTGTAAAGCTGTACATTGTTTCACATAGAAATTTGGCGTTTTATATTGTAGGTCTGTAATTCTTAGGAATAACTCACTTAAATCTGTTCAAACAAGAGTCTAGTAGACATCCCGGGAATGATAAAGTTTGAAACGACAAAATCATAAATTATAATATATATGAAAAAAAAATTGAATCTAATAACTATAAATTATTATGAAAAATAATAATGTAATCATAATAATGTATTCAATGCAATCAAGTCAAGTCAAAAACACTGAAATTTGTTCAGTTGCAAAATTGTTGCTGTCATCACTTTGTGTCGTCTGACAAATTTCATCACGAATCAGTATTGCTCAATTCTGCAAGTGATTCTTATTTACTATCGCTGTTTTCTAGCTGGTCAAAAACCCCTTTGTCGTAAAGGAGCGCTATTTGGATGCCATGGACATTCTGAAGTTTCCAGGCAGAAAGATTGGCATATACAGTCGGGTCCATAAATATTGGGACATCGACACAGTTCTAATCTTTTTAGCTCTATACACCACCACAATGGATTTGAAATGAAACAAACAAGATGTGCTTTAATTGGAGGGTATTTATATCCAAATCAGGTGAACGGTGTAGGAATTACAACAGTTTGTATATGTGCTTCCCACTTTTTAAGTGACCAAAAGTAATGGGACAGATTAACAATCATAAATCAAACTCACTTTTTAATACTTGGTTGCAAATCATTTGCAGTCAATTACAGCCTGAAGTCTGGAACGCGTAGGCATCACCAGACGCACGCTGGGTTTCATCCCCGGTGATGCTCTGCTGGCCTCTACTGCAACTGTCTTCAGTTCCTGCTTGTTCTTGGGGCATTTTCCTTTCAGTTTTGTCTTCAGCAAGTGAAATGCATGCTCAATCAGATTCAGGTCAGGTGATTGACTTGGCTGTTGCATAACATTCCACTTCTTTCCCTTAAAAAACTTTTTGGTTGCTTTCGCAGTATGCTTCGGGTCATTGTCCATCTGCACTGTAAAGCGCTGTCCAATGAGTTCTGAAGCATTTGGCTGAATATGAGCAGATGATATTGCCCGAAACACTTCAGAATTCATCCTGCTGATTTTGTCAGCAGTCACATCATCAATAAATACAAGAGAACCAGTTCCATTGGCAGCCATACATGCCTACGCTATGACACTACCACCACCATGCTTCACTGATAAGGTGGTATGCTTTGGATCATGAGCAGTTCCTTTCCTTCTCCATACTCTTCTCTGTCCATCACTCTGGTACAAGTTGATCTTGGTCTCATCTGTCCATAGGATGTTGTTCCAGAACTGTGAAGGCCTTTTTAGATGTTTGGCAAACTCTAATCTGGCCTTCCTGTTTTTGAGGCTCACCAATGGTTTACATCTCGTGGTGAACCCTCTGTATTCACTCTGATGAAGTCTTCTCTTGATTGTTGACTTTGACACACATACACCTACCTCCTGGAGAGTGTTCTTGATCTGGCCAACTGTTGTGAAGAGTGTTTTCTTCACCAGGGAAAGAATTCTTCGGTCATCCACCACAGTTGTTTTCCGTGGTCTTCCGGGTCTTTTGGTGTTGCTGAGCTCACTGGTGCATTCTTTCTTTTTAAGGATGTTCCAAACAGTTAACACCTAATGTTTTTGCTATCTCTCTGATGGGTTTGTTTTGTTTTTTCAGCCTAATGATGGCTTGCTTCACTGATAGTGACAACTCTTTGGATCTCATATTGAGAGTTGACAGCAACAGATTCCAAATGCAAATAGCACACTTGAAATGAACTATGGACCTTTTATCTGCTCCTTGTAAATGGGATAATGAGGGAATAACACACCTGGCCTTGGAACAGCTGAACAGCCAATTGTCCCAGTCCCTTAAAAAGTGGGAGGCGCATATACAAACTGTTGTAATTCCTACACCGTTCACCTGATTTGGATGTAAATACCCTCAAATTAAAGCTGAAAGTCTGCAGTTAAAGCACATCTTGTTTGTTTCATTTCAAATCCATTGTGGTGGTGTATAGAGCCAGATAGATTAGAATTGTGTCGATGTCCCAATATTTATGGACCTGACTGTATGTACTAAAAGTGCATGCAGGGGACTGGACAAAGCACTAGGGACAAAAGGGATGTGAAATTATTTTATACAGTTATGTAATCTTGTAGATGTGTTGTGTGTGTTTTGCTTTTTGAATTTGCCACTGGGCTCTGCCCCCATGCAACGCTCGCAGGGAATGGAGCCTGGAACCCAGAGGCATCGGTTGAAAGATCCCACCGGGGGAAACTGCAGGGGGACGTCGCAGGATCCAGGGCACAAGGTAAGTAACTGCCTGGATACTGCGATGCGATCCTGAGTGTGGCTCAGGCTTATCGCTTTTGGTATTGAAAATTCGCCCTGAGCCACACTCGAGATACCCACCAGGGAGGTTGCATATTAATGATAAAGAGAAAAGATGAGTGCTTACAAAAAACAATGATATAGCATCACAGCATAAATGAAATCCATTATATGTGATATAGTAGAGCCCACTCCTCCTTGACCACTTCCACACCCTGCACAGTATATTTACTGCGGTAGTGTGAACGTGTACAGCTAATCTCCGTAAATAAACGTCGATTTGCAGAGTGGCCGCTAGGGGGCGCACGTGCTTGTGCCCGCGGCTTGGGCGGACCTGATGAGCTGCCAGAGCCAAAGAACGGGGAACCGCCAATGTAAACACGGCGGTTCCCCATTCTGACAGTGGGGACATAAGAGATCTACTGATCCCTGTCACTGGGATCAGTTAAATCTCTTATGCCCCTGATAGCCCAGCCCCCCTCACAGTTAGAACACGCCTAGTGAACACAGTTAACCCCTAGATCTCCCCCTGCAGGTTAACCCCTTCACTGCCAATGGCATTTACACAGTAATCAGTGCATTTTTATAGCACTGATCGCTGTATAAATGCCAATGGTCCCAAAAAAATGTCAAAATGGTCCGACATGTCCTCCCCAATATCGCAGTACTGCTAAAAATTGCAGATCGCCGCCATTACTAGTAAAAAAAAAAAAAAAATGTGGGAAATCCTTCCGGGGCTGAAGTGGTTAAGAAAATACTCAAATTAAAACAATACAAAAAATGTGGAGTTGTTGGCGCTTAACCTCTTGCAGTATTAATACAGTGCATATATATATATATACCAAATAAAGTCCAGAAAAATCATCAAAAAGTGACCATTGTAAATGAATAATCAAAAAAAGGTTCATCAAAAATATAAAAAGTATATGAATGTAAAAAAGGAGATATGAATCAGCCCATAACCGTGCTCATAAAGTGACGAAGTGCAGTATATCCAATAGTGATTCAGCACCACGCGTGTGCTAGGGGTTTATACGCGCCAGGAATTAATATTCAAAAAGCCCATAGATCAAATAGATGACTGTGACCAGGAACAAATGCACTCCGGAGCATGGGGAGGACCAGTGTTAAAGTATTCCTCCTTAAAAGTTGTTACCGCTATATTGGAAACATAAATAGAAATCTCATAGTGTAAGACCGCTTTATTTAAAAGAGAATTAAAAGTATCCAAAAGTGACAACTCGCATTTGCTGGTGCTTATTTGTCAGCGCAGACATAATAGGCATGCTTGCAAATAGGTCCAGTTGTTCACAGAGCAGCGTGCGATTCACCGCTGTCTTAACCAAGCGGCCGGAAATGTCGGGTAGAAGGAGGCAGCTTCAACGCATTTCGTGTTTAGATAACACGTCATCAGGAAATATGCCTACTCCATGTCTGAATGTGTTCTATATGTTCTATATGGTCAATGCTGCCCAGTGATTGGTCAAAAAGTAAATGCTTAAAATCCTTGAATACAGCGCTTCTTTTAAAAAAAGTGTGCAACCCGCTACATATGCATGCTGCATATGCAAGGTTACTATTCATTTAAAAATAAAAGATACTATTATGCAAAAGTACAAAAATATCAACATTCAATTAAATTACACCATGTCCCTAACTTTTCAGAATTCTATCCAAAAGTTTAATACTCAGTCAAAAAAAAACAATAATTAAAAACGGAAAGTTAAAACCGCAATGAGAAGTATTTTGTTTTACAGGGATCGAATTGGAAGGTGTATGAGTGACCATCTAGGAATGTTGAACACCGCCATCTTGTGCGTTAATGTAGTTATAGCAATGGAATAGAAACCCTTCATTGCAATGGAAATTGCTGTAACTCCCTTGCAAACGCCTACTTGTGGCTTATTAAAGATATAACAATAGATATAAAAAAACTTTTTAGATGGAATGTTTTAGTACTGAAAAAAAGGGAGGGGTTTCCGTTACATAACATTACATAAAAATGAATCGCTATAATCATATAACAGATTTCAGATTCTGGGAAGATTTTTGTTATTTACTTTGTTATTTACTTTGTTGTTTCTTTCTTTTTTTTCTTACACATTAAATGCAGGTGGACACAGACTAGAAATTTGAAATGTAAGAATTCAAGTCTATGTCCACATATAAACCTGATGGAAACAAGGAGTCCATCCTATGTATCCACAAGGTTTGATTACGCAATATTTGTTTTACCACTTCCTCTCCAGTGCTTAAACACTCTATCTATTCCTATGAATTTTAGACCTCAAGGATCCCTCATGTGTTTTTCCCAAAAATGTCTTGAGATATTATGCTTAAGGCTGCCTTTTTAATGGTGTTGGCATGTTTGTTCTCTTATAGAGGGGTCTTTGACTTATATAGTTTAGGCCACCTGGGCACGTGAGAAGGTATGTGACAAACTTAGTGTGACATGTAATTAGTTTGTCTATCCCTTTCCCCTTTTATTTCTAAAGGATAGGACCTTCCTTTTATCACATGTGGATCTGCACGATATGCATCTACCACATCTAAAGAAGCCTTCCTTTTCAAGAAATGTGAGAGGTCTTTTTGGGGGGTCAATAACATTTTTGGCTAAACGGTTTCTCAGGCCTGGCGCTCTCCTGTAAATTAATGTTGGTTTTCTTGGTAAAACATTCATTAGTCTGAGGGATGTTTTGCAAAGATAACCCACATTTCTTGACAGGGAATGCTTCTATAGATATTGTAGATGCATATCGTGCAGGTCCACAAGTGATAAAAGATGGAAGGTCCTATCCTTTAGTAAAAAAAAAAAAGGGGAAATTAATTTAAAATAGACAAACAAATTACTATCAATATAAAGGTCGAACAACAAGACCCCTCTATAAGAGAATAAATAAACACGTCAACACCAATAAAAAAGGCAGCCTTAAGCATAACATCTCAAGACATTTTCAGGAAAAACATATGAGGGATCCTTCAGGTCTAAAATGTATAGGAATAGATAGTGTTTAAGCGCTGGAGAGGAAGTGACATGGTAAAACAAATATCGCGTAATGAAACCTGGTGGATACATAGGATGGACTCCTTGTTTCCATTAGGTTTAAATGTGGACATAGACCTGAATTGTTACATTTCAAATTTCTAGCCTGTGTCCACCTGCATTTAATATGTAAATAACAAAAAACTTCCCAGATTCTGAAATCTGTTATATGATTATAGCGATTCATTTTTATGTATGTGTCTCTGCTGACACTGGGACCACCCCCCCATTTTTTTTCTGTAATAAACATCCCTTTTCTCTGTACTAAGACATTCTATCTAAAAAGTTTTTATATCTATTTTGTCTTTAATAAGCCACAAGATGGCATTTGTCTCCAAGAGAGGTATAGCAATTTCCATTGCAGTGAAGTGTTTCTATTCCATTGCTATAACTACATTAGCCCACAAGATGGCGGTGTTCATCAACATTCCTAGATGGTCACTCATACACCTTCCAATTCAATCCCCATTTAAAAAAAAATGCTTCTTATTGTTTTAACTTTTAACCACTTGCCGACCGTGTAACGTAGTGGCACCCATTGTTCTGGGAGGGTGCATAAAAACGTCCTCCCAGAATCGCGCTCCCTCGCGCCCACTGGGAGCACGGTAAATGGCCGCTTGGAGCAGCCATTTACCACGTGATTGCTCCGTCAAATGACGGAGCATCACATGTAAACAAGCCGGCTTGTCTCTCCCCTCTCCGCACCGATCGGTGCAGTGTGACAGAAGAGGGGGGGAGAGAGGAGATGCAGCGGTGCTGTGGGCAGGATCTGAAGTGCCCACAGCACCGCTGTGTGCCAGGCAGGGACCCCCATCCAGCTTTTACCCATGCCCACCCATCTGTGTCCACCCATCAGTCACCCATAAATCCATGCCCACCCATCACCCATCCGTCACCCATGAATCCATGCCCACCCATCCGTGCCCATCAGTTACCCATGCATCCATGCTCACCCATCCGTCACCCATCCGTCACCCATGCATCCATGCTCACCCATCCATCACCCATACATCCGTGATCACCCATCCGTCACCCATGCATCCGTGCCCACCCATCCGTCACCCATGCATCCGTGCTCACCCATGCGTCCGTGCTCACTCATCCGTCACCCATGCATCTGTGATCACCCATCTGTCACCCATGCGTCCGTGCTCATCCATCCGTGCTCATCCATCCGTCACCCATGCGTCCGTGCTCCCCCATCCATGCTCACCCATCTGTCAACCATGCATCCATGCTCACCCATCCGTCACCCATGCATCCGTGCTCACCCATCAGTCACCCATGCATCCGTGCTCACCCATCCGTCACCCATGCATCCGTGCTCACCCATCCGTCACCCATGCGTCCGTGCTCACCCATCCGTGCTCACCCATCCGTCATCCATGCATCCGGGCTCACCCATCCGTCACCCATGCATCCGTGCTCACCCATCCGTCTCCCATGCATCCATGCTCACCCATCCATCACCCATGCATCCGTGCCCACCCATCCGTCACCCATGCATCTGTGCTCACCCATCCGTCACCCATGCGTTCGTGCTCACTCATCCGTCATCCATGCTCACCCATGCGTCCGTGCTCCCCCATCCATGCTTACCCATACGTCACCCATGCATCCATGCCCACCCATCCCTCACCTATGCATCTGATCTCACCCATCCGTCACCCATGCGTCCATGCTCACTCATCCGTCACCCATGCGTCCGTGCTCCCCCATCCATGCTCACCCATCTGTCAACCATGCATCCCTGCCCACCCATCAATGCTCACCCATCCGTACTCACCCATCACCCGTGCTCACTCATCCATCACCCATCCGTGCTCACTCATCTGTCACCCATGCATCCGTGCTCACTCATCTGTCACCCATGCTCACTCATCCGTCACCCATGCATCCGTGCCCACCCATCCGTGCTCACTCATCCATCACCCATGCATCCATGCTCACCCATGCATCCGTGCTCACCAATCCAATCATGCTCACCCATCCAGCCTCATCCGTGCTCACCCATCCAGCCTCATCCGTGCTCACCCATCCAGCCTCATCCGTGCTCACCCATCCAGCCTCATCCGTGCTCACCCATCCAGCCGCATCCGTGCTCACCCATCCAGCCGCATCCGTGCTCACCCATCCAGCCGCATCCGTGCTCTGCCATGTATCCGTGCTCTGCCATGTATCCGTGCTCTGCCATGTATCCGTGCTCTGCCATGTATCCCCGCTCATCCATCCCCGCTCATCCATCCCCATCTATGGCTTATTCACCCCTATTCGTGCTCATTTACAGGGCTCATGCCGCTATGGTGTACTCACTGTGAAAATGTGTCGGACCGGTGTATGTCTCCGGGTTATACGTCCCACGTGGTAGTCCGCAAGATCCCCGTATGTAAAGTTTAGGTTAAACTGATGGATAATGTAAACAAAAAACAATAAATAACACTCCGTGACACCACCGTGACTACCCGCGACATCACCGTGACTACCCACGACATCACCGTACCTACACAGTAACTACTCTTGACTACACCATACCTACTTGTACTTACTCCGTATTTACTCGTGCTTATCCCCACTTATTCGGTATCTACCCCTACCTACTCGCCCCTACCTACTCGCCCCTATGTACCGTCTCGTGCCTAT
>BLSH010228231.1:468293-479443 GCA_018402905.1 Glandirana rugosa | reverse complement strand
GGGGGGGGGCACCCCTCCCGCCGCTGATAAAAGTGATCTTGCGGCGAATCCGCCGCTAAGATCACTTTTATCTTGTACAGAATCGCCGGCTGTAAAAAAAGATACCGGGGTTATGGTGGCTATCTGCTACCATAACAACGGTATTCCACTTCAAAGTACCGCCTTCAAACGACGTACGGCGGTCCGGAAGTGGTTAAGCACCAATAACTCCATTTTTTTTGTATTAAAGAGAAAAGATGCCTCACTTAAAGCAGAAGTAAAGTCCACTAGAAATTTTAAGGCCCCCCCAGGTGGATTATGCCATAATGTACTAGTATGCACAGCATATTAGTACATTATGGCAGGCTTACCTCTCATATGGTGTCCTCCGATCCAGCGGGCCCCAACGCTTCCATCTTTGCCCTCTTTTCCTTCCAGGTCCCGTGCTTTCGGCTACTTGATAGGCCAGGCGCGATGGTGCCACTCCCGCGCATGCGTATGAGAGTCGCATCGCCGCAGCATGTATCGGGGCTGTAGATGTTCGTTGAGCTGCGTATGCGCGCTTCAGTGAATATGACAGCTGACAGGCAGAACGATGCATTTATGGCAGAAGAGACCAATAGGACCTCTTCTGTCATAAATACCCTGCCTGTTAGCCATTTGATTCAAAAACGACTTTACTTCCACTTTAATGGGAACATTTTTTTTTTTTTAATTTTACAGTTGCTTTAACTGAACCCTTTTTGATCTGCACATAAATGAAACGCTAAGGGCTGGTTCACACCATAAAAACCCACTCCAGATCCATTTTGGAAACGTTTCTGCATGGGCGTTTTTGATGCATTTCCAGTGCATTCCAGTTGCTTATTTTCTTTCTTTTTTTTTTTTTTTCCCTGTATACTAGGATCCAGTGTGTTTTTGGTGCATTTTAGTGTGTTTTACTGTTCCAGTACAGTCCAGTGCAGGTAAAATGCAACATGTTCTACTTTTTTCTGGAACTGGAAAGCCCTGGATCTAACTGCAGTGGTGTGAACTATGACATTGGAAACCATATAACCTACTTTCCATGCATTTGTGATGCAGAAAAAAAGCACTGGACTGCATGTTTTGTGAACCAGCCCTAAAAATATGTAATGATGTTGGGGCATCCTATTTCTCAATGAATTTGACACTTACAGAAATTGAACGCACTCATTGTCTGCTTGGAAATGTAATTTTAGACAGGAGCTGCTGCAGCCACTTCTGTGATATAGAGCAACTGTTTCACAGAAGCAAAACCTAGCAAGATGGCTGCTTCCACACAGGAATACAGTGTAGAAGAGTGAAGATTTGCTGGTATATTAGATATGCTTTTTTAAAATATATATATATATATTTCCTACACCCAAGGTCCAGAACTGGTTAATCTGTTACAATACAAATACCAGATATATTCTCCATTTTACAGGTAAATAAAGTATGTATGATGAATTCTAACTACTACTGTTTTTTGTAATGCATCTTTTCCAGTCTCATGCCAGTGATTTGCAGTCCTGTGTTATTGTTATCCGCATTTTTCGTGACTTGCGTCAGAGAGTATCGGTATGGAGGGCTCTGTCTGATTGGGTAAGGGACAGTGGAATTTTAAATATGTTGCACGTGTTTTTTTCTTGATGACTATGAAGATTATTCGGTCAACATTTGGGCTAGTTTTAAATAAACATAAAGGGTAATGGAGCTGTCACTTATACTGTCCAATTAGGTTTGTTTAATTTCCCCATATAACAAATATAAAACCTGATTTAGTGACTGTGGGCAAAAGCTCCTACTCTCGCTGGTCACACCATAAAATCCATATCTTATTGTGCAATGGCGTACATAGTCCATCTTCAAATTTAAATTTTATTCCACCTGCGTTTTTTTTTTTTTTTTGGTTGTTCCTCTTATTATCTTTCCTACAAAAGCCATGTATTGTTGCGAACTATAGCCTATAACTAAGGCGCAATTCAGAAGTCCTACTGCCCCCACCCCCTCAGAAAAAATACTAAATGCTAAGTCCACTCAAACGTGATCTTTCATTTCTGATTTTGTGCTTTATAGCATAGTTTCACAATCTTTTTACCTAGTAGAAACCTTTGGGAAAAAGTTTGAGATCACAGGGAACCCCTGAAGTAATGTTCAGATTTACAGCCCACAGAACATTGGTGTGATCAGCGAGCTGTTGATAGATCCACAATTTGTTTTAGAAATCGCATTAAATAAATCAATATTGAAATATACCTGTTTTTTGTAAAACATGTACTTGCTTTTTTTCTGCATGGATGCTCAATTCTGGGTCAAACTTGAGATTAGCAGTGTACAGGGGGGCAGTAGGGCAAAGCACGGGGGGGGGGGGTCAGTAAGGCACATTACATGGGGACATGGTACATTACATGGGATCAGGGCATCTTACGTTGGATCATGTCACTTGGGATAAAGGTACCTTGCATGGAATCAGGGCAAATTGCAGGGCAGCGGTCTCCTTCATTTGCAGAGCTAAGCGGCTTTGATGAGTCTATAAAGTAGAAGCATAATGGGCTACTATGCATCGTATAGTAGCCCATTATGTGCCACTTACCTGGAAACTAATCCTGCGGCGTCCAGCGATGTCCCCGCTCCAGGCTGCATCCATCTGATGCCCCTCTGCCTTCCGGGGCCACGACTCCGGCTCTGTGATGGACCCTGTGCCGCCAGTCACGGCGCAGGGTCAGTGAAGAAATTGCACGGAGGCCTGAACCGTACAGGTTTGGGAGATATGCAGTTCACCTACAGGTAAGCCTTATTCTAGGCTTACCTGTAGGTTAAAGTGGTTGTCACAGGTTGACAACCACTTTAATAAGTGGACTGTTCCACCTGTGGTGGATCCCCCTGTATCCTGGTGTCATGGGACAACCATGATTCTGGTAGAGGAATCTCCGGTTTTTACAGATCCGGCAGACATACCTGGAGGCGGAGCAGGATCCTTCTGCCCTTGCTGAAATGGTTAACCTGTTTATCTATGGACTGTGGTTGGTCTGCTATGCCTCTGGCCGCAGTTCTTCTGGTTACTGAGCTCTCGGTTTCCGCAGTGGTGCTTAGACATGTATTGTGGCCTAAGTATTGGTCTGCGGACTAGGTTTTTAAAGGCCATTGTCGCTTCGGGGCTACCCTGTATGACATCACTACGCGTCTCACAAGGGGGAAGGTACATCTCTTCCACAGTCTAAAAAGGAAAGGGGCCTCTTCGCAGATGCAGTCCTGCCTTCGCGGCACATCATTCTTCAGGGTCCACTGACGGGGGGTCGAAACCTGTCGAACCCTCCTCGGGAGGTTCCATATGGACCTGGTCTGGCAAGCCGAGAGCGGGATTTTCTGACCCGTGGACAAGGCCCTTTCAGCGTGAAGGTGCACCCTCACCCGTGTCTGGAGTGGGATGGACATCTTGATCTTGTCCAGTTACAAGATAGTGTTATGGCCTTGTTCCCCAAATGGGGATTTCTTCCTCCCAGAAAACAGTCCAAAAGATGAAGGGCATGGTGCGTTGAATTCTGGACCTCAAGGCTCTGACCTGCTTTTGTGGGTACAGTAGTTCAGAATGGAGTCCATCCGCACGGCGATAGTGTCCCTTACTAGTGGGGGCTTACTTTCTCTTGTTCGACCCTACGAATGCCTGCTTACACGTTCCACTATGTGCCCGGCCCCAGCATTCCCTCCATGTTGCTGTGGAAGAAGAGATTTACCAGCTTGTGGCGTTCCCCCTTTGGTTTTCGCCGTCACTCCTCTGGTTATGTCATTGGGGGTTTGCGGTCTTGGGCTACCTGGATGATCTTCTTCTGCGAGCAGAGTCCCCGTGGGGCGACGTAGCTCATATACAGTCTTTGTCAGAATCCAGTTGGCTTCTATTCTACATAAAGTCCGCTCTGGCTCTTTCCAGAACTCTGGATCTGATCCGGTCTCCGGTTCTGGCCAGAGTGTTTCTATATCTGGACAAGTTCCAGGAGTTGCTTGCCGCTTTTCATCTACTGTCTTCCCTCAGGTGGGCCTCCCTGCGGACCTGCATCCGGTTTTTGGGCCTTATGGTATCTACCTTTGAGGCATTTCCATTGCACAGCTCCATTCAAGGCAGATCTTGGCATAATGGGACAAGTGCTGAGGTCTCTGGACAATCGGATCAACTGAGCCAGGAAACCAGGGGCTCCCTGGTCTCGTGGCTTCGCTCTTTGTTTCTTTGAGCGAATCCTTCTCCCCTTGTATGGACGGTGATCACTGGTGGGGAGGTGTCCTGGGACTGAGTGGTGTGGACTCGGACGTTGGAGACAACCAGACTACCGATCAATATCCCGGAACTTCAAGCTATGAGACTTTGTCTGGATCATGGACGTTTCGACTTTGGGGGTTCCCGGTGCGAATCCAGTTGGCCAAAGCAACGGAGGTAGCCTATATCAATCACCAGGGCGGAACAAATCCAGTGTTGGCAGCCCTGGCAGTAGCCAGAATTCCTCAGTGAGCACAATGTCTCGTCCCGGCCCTCTCCAACGTACGTTTTTCCGGTAGTGGAATGCTGGCAGGCGGGTGCCTCAGTTGGCTAGTGTTGGATCACGGGTGGGTCCTTCACCGGGCTGTGTTTCATCGGATATGTCTCAGATTGGGCACTTTTTGCATCCTGGCTCAACAGAAAGGGGCCAAAATTTCTGGCAAGGTCACGGGATCTTCTGGTGGGCACTTCACATGCTCTGGTGGCCCGTGGGGCCAGTATCGTTTGATCTAGGCCTTTCTTCCTCCCCAGCTTCTTGTGGCACTTCTCCAAGATCGTGGCCGCAGGGATTCCAGTCACTCTTTTGGTTCCGGATTGGTACTGTTGGTCTGGGTAAACCGACCTGGTGCGCCTGGTCGCTGACGTTCCTTGGTGATTGCCTTTCTTTCTCGGTGGTTCCGATCCTGCCTTTCCTTTGCGGGGGATTTAGTAGAATTAGTCTTGAGTACCATTGAGGGCCTGGTGTCAGCCTTGGCAGTCGTCTTCTTGGCAGCCTCCCCTGGTCTTGCACTCCCTGATGCGTACTTTCGTTCAGGGGCTCGACGTCTGTTTCCACTGGCATGGTCTCTTCTACCGCCATGGGATCTGGACTTGGTGCTTTCAGTTTTACAGAAAACTCTGTTTATACAGATTCGGGGGATTCCCCTGCTTACTCTGTTTCAGTTCAGACACCTTCTACTTGCAGGGTGTCGGAACTGGTGGCATTCTCTTGTCATACACCTTACCCGGTGTTCCACAAGGATCAGTTCTTTGCCCTTGTCCACCGTTCGTTCGTTCCTCTGATTTCCTTTTGAATAAGGACTTTGTGTTAACTTCTCTGTGTCTCTGGTCAACATACCCTAAGGAATTTGCCTACCTTGTCCATGATGTGGTTTGGGTGATTCCGGTGTATTTAGCAGCCACTGAGTCTTGTCAGAGGTCGGACTCATGGTTTGTGATTGCAGACGGGCAAAGAACGGGGCTGTTTGTGACCGTTTCTGGAGGGCTCAGGCAGATGATGACTCTGGCCTCTTCTGCCAGGGATCGAGTTTTTCCTTTTCCCTGTTATGGCACACTCTGCTTGGGCACTTAGTGTTTCTTGGGTCTTCTGTCATCCGGCGTCAGTCGCGCAATTTGGCAAGGTAGCCACTTGGTCGTCGGTGTACATTTTTGCAACATTCTACGAAGTGGATGTCCTGGCATCTGGGGATGCTGCTTTTGGCTGCAGGTTTTGCAGGCTGCGGTTTAGAGGGTCTACCCTCTTGAGGATGCATTGTTCAAGTTGAGCTCCTGTTATCTGGTTGGCTCTTGTGTTAGCCTTGGGATTTTCGTTACCCCACCCCTCATGTTTGGCAGTGCTTTGGGACGTCCCTATGGTAATGTCTAAGGAAGCGCTGTGTCTGTCAATGAACGAAAGAGAAAATGGGAATTTTGACTTACCGTAAAATCCATTTCTCTGAGTTCATTGACAAACACAGCACCCACCCCTCTAAGGAGTTTTTAATACTTCTGACATTGCTTGTTACTAAACTGAAGGCCTATTGCAGAGGGGGGTGTATACCACCGAAGACTGCCCATAGGCGTAGCCAAGTCTTTTTTCTGCCTAGTGTCCTACTCCTGTAGGGGGCGGTATAACCCTATGGTAATGTCTAAGGAAGAGCAGTGTCTGTCAATGAAGTTAGAGAAATGGATTTTACGGTAAGTCAAAAATCCCATTATTTTTCTCAAAATGACAACATGAAAGAAGTTTGTTTTGAAATCTTTGCAAATGTATTAAAAAATGGAAAAAAAAACATGTACATAAGTATTCACAGCCTTTGCCATAACATTCAAAATTAAGCTCTGGTGCATCCTGCTTCCACTGATCATCCTTGAGATGATCTGCAATTTGATTGGAGTCCACCTGTGGTAAATTCAGTTGATGGGACATGGTTTGGAAAGGCACACACCTGTCTAAATAAGGTCCCACAGTTAGCGCACAAAGTCAGAGCACAAACCAAGCCATGAAATCCAAGGAATTGTCTGTAGACCCCTGAGACAGGATTGTATTGAGGCACTGATCTGGGGAAGGGTACAGAAATATTTTTGCATCATTGAAGGTCCCAATGAGCACAGTGGCCTCCATCATCCGTAAATGAAAGAAATTTGGAACCACCAGCACTCTTCCTAGAGTGGGCTGCTCAGCCAGACTGAGGGATCGGGGGGAGAAGGGCTTAGTCAGAGAGGTGACCAAGAACCCAATGGTCACTCTGACAGAGCTCCAGCATTTCTCTGTGGAGAGAGGAGAACCTGCCAGAAGAACAACCATCTCTGTAGCACTCCACCAATCAAGCCTGTATTGTAGCTCTTGAGAGGTCCTGCAAAGTAAAATGGGAGAAACTGCCCTAAAAAAGGTGTGCCAAGCTTGTAGCATCATACTCAAAAAGACTTGAGGCTGTAATTGGTGCCCAAGGTGCTCCAACAAAGTATTGAGCAAAGGCTTTGAATACTTACAGTATGTAAATGTGATTATTTTTTTTTGTTTTTGTTTTTTTTGTTTTTATACATTTGCAAAGGTTTCAAACAAACTTCTTTCATGTTGTCCTTATGGGGTGGTGTTTGTAGAATTTTTAGGTAAATTATGAATTTAATCAATTTTGCAATAAGGCTGTAACGTAACAAAATGTGGAAAAGTTAAAGCACTGTGAATAATTTCTGGATGCACAGTAAATGCATTCTGCAGCCACAATGAGACTCAGTTGCTATGACAGCAGGCAGTAGCAAAGCTACAACCATATAAATATGGGTACTGCCTTAACTTTTGTCTTATTACTACGCTTTGCCTGGCTGTACCTGACTTCCATACGTTCTGAACTTATGAAGTTCAAAATATATTCATGGCTCTGCTAAAATTGAATAAGCCGGCAACCAGTATAGCCTGAAACCCCAAAAATTCTTCCTGAATATTTGGTGCATGTCACTGCTTTGCTGTGTACTGAAGTTCAAATTTTGTTGGCAGTCTTGAACAATTCTGGGAACCCCAGCTGCTGTAACATGTGAGGTAGCATACCGGAAGCTGCCAGTTTTGAGCACTGGTTAGATTGTATGGATGTATATGTCTAGGCAAAACTTATTTTTAGTTTGGGATAAAGTGGTGAAGGTTTGGCTCTATTTTAAAGTTTTTACTGATGTCTATTTCAGACACCTATTTCAGATTACCTCAAATGCGTAGAGGTTTCTTTACGGTAAGATAAGGGAGGATGTGGAATTCTCTTTCACAACCAGTAGTTTCTGCTGGGAGTATAGATAATTTCAAAAAACTATTAGATGCACACCTAAGGGACCACAACATTGGGGGATATACAATGTAATACTGACATAAAAAACACACACATAGGTTGGACTTGATGGTCTTTTTTCAACCTCACTGACTATGCAACTATGTTTCCCTATTAGAATTCACTCCTCTATTTGTTTTTGACCAGTGCTCCTATATATTGAACTTCATAAGTTCAGAAAGTATGGAAGCTAGCTACAGCCAGGCAGATCAAGAGGTAATAGGAAATTTTCTAATGGAGACATTAAAAAATGTATAAAAGGAGAATTCTCCTCAATTTTGGCGATTTTCCTTTTTAACTTCCTGTTGCCTGTCTGGGAAAAGAAGTAAAGGGACATTTTCCCAATAGTACAAAAAAAACTGCCAGGGGTTTTAAAAGAGAAGTTCACCTTTTGGGGGAAAAAAATGTGCATTTATTTTTTTTCTTTGGAGCCTGCAGAGCATTGCACCGTCAGCAAATCACAGATGAAGTCTGTCTCCTGCAAACTCTCAGGATAGCTATTTGCCTGTACATCATACATGCAGACAGTTACTTGAGAGCAGGAAGAATCCGTGAACTACCAGAGCACTCACCAATGTACTCTTAGCTCATTGAGAACTACAAGCCATCAACCGCAATGGCTGGCGGTATTTGTAGGCATTCATTCACAGGGAAATTTGAGCTCTGCATGGGAGTGCTATTTTCAGATTATGACACTGAGTACAGTGTTTTTTTAAACCACAAACATGTTATACTTACCTGCTTTGTGCAGTAGTTTTGCACAAAGCAGACCCAATCCTCTTATCGGGTCCCCCGCTGGCGCCCCTGGCCCCTCACTCCTGTCGAGTGCCCCCAGAGCAAGCCGCTTGCAATGGGGGCACCCAAGCAGGCACGCTCCTGAGGCTCTGCGTGTCCATTCAGACACGGATCCACAGCTCGGCCCTGCCCCCTCTCTGTCCTCACTGGCTGTAATTGACTGTCTCAGCCAATGAGGAGGGAGAGTCCCGGGAGAGCCGTTGCTCTCATGAATATCGCTGGATCGAGAGGGAGCTCAGGTAATAAGGAGGCTTCTGCACACAGAAGGTTTTTTACCTTCATGCATAGGTAAAAAACTTTCAGCTTTTAGAACCACTTTGATTTCTACATCCAAAGCTTAAAAATGGGGGTATAAATTCATTTTACATGTTAGATGTTATTATTGCTGTTTAATGTATCTTATCAAGTGCATAATCAGGCCTTCTCTGTACTTTTAGGCTTTAGAATTATTAGTCCAGAAGGCTTTGAATTCTGCATCCACATCACTTTCACCAGCAGAAGCTACACGAAGAGTTCTGGGATGTATTGCTTCTGGAGTTCTCCTTTCTGGTTAGTCTTTGAACCTTTGTTTCAGTTGGGTAGTTAACATCTTTACCACATCTGTATTCTGATTTTTAATATTCAAAATCAGTTGATTATTGTACCCCTTTGGTAACAACACTGACTTGGAGAGAAAAGATCTTTGAACTGTATTAAAGAGGAACTGCAGTCTGCTCACATAATTTGTAATAAAACATCTTTGTCATCCTGAATCTTCCCTCTAACCACTTTGCATATTTTATATATTCTGTGATTCTGTACTTGCTAAATATGCTGCAGAAATCTCCCTCCATTGAGTCTGGCTGCAATCATTTTAACTGTGGGCAGCTGAAGCTGCTGCCTGTTCACTTCCTGGATTTACACACACACACACACCTCCAGCTCTGCAGTTCTCATTGGCCCTCTTAAGACTCACACCCCCCCCCTTCCTGGCAAACTCTCACAAGAGTGAGATAGAGAGCTGTGCATGATGTCAAACGCCGAGGCATTTTTTTCAGCCAAGAAATAGAAAGTGGACTGTATAAGGTATTTACTGCCAGAAAAAAAAAAAAATGTTTTGCTCTCCAAAGTTAAAACAACGAGGGCAGAGGATTTAATAGATGGAAAGATGAAAAAATGACTTAACTTCCGTTTTGAGACTCCCTAGCGGCGCCTTTATTTTCACCTAGTTCACTTCTTGGTTCGGGATCATTGCTTGATCTCAATTCCTCATAACTCCCATGCCTGTTTGAGAGTTAATTCAATCTCGTTAGATGCTGAAAGTTTACACTGAGCTGCACATGCGCAGTTCAGTGTATATCGTGAAGAGGATTGCGAACAGGCAGGTAAGAATAGTTTGAACATTGTATGTCTCTTCTCATTATTATTATTATACAGGATTTATTTAGTGCCAACAGTTTACAGAGCACTTTATATAGTTGTGTGTATGTATACAAGTGCACCTGAAATGTAATGCAGTAATTCAATTAAAAAGTAAAAAAAAATAGTAAAATATTTCATATAAAGTTAGGTTCATATATATTTGGATACAGGAACAATTTTAGTGTTTTTCAGGTATTTACCAAAACCTATTCAAGATATAATTATATAATGGATATGGGCTGAAAGTGCACTCTAAGGTTTTATTTGAGGGTATGTACATCCATATCGGAGGAAGGGTTTAGGAATTACAGCTCTTAAGAATAGCCACCCCCTTTTTTTCAAGGGACCAAAAGTAATTGGACAAATGAATAAAAGCTGTTTCATGGCAGGTGTGGGCTGCTTCTTCATTATTTTATCATCAATTAAGCAGGTAAAAGCTCTGGAGTTTATTCTTAAGCCTCGTACACACGCTTAGTTTTTCGGACGACCGAACATCCGTTTTTTGTTGGATGCTAGTCTAATTTCGAAAGTGAAGAGGTTACTAACCATAAAAAAATTCTCGTACGACCACATTCAACGTCAGAAGTGACTTAATGTGTTGAATAGTTTTGTATGTTTTTTCGTTTCTGAGCATTCGTAGTCTTTTTTCGGATGAAAACCATACTAATTATACGAAAATCCGGATGTTGTGGTCACGTCTGACAAAAAAATTAGTTTGTATGTGGGGAACGGCGCTGTCTCCTTGGTTAAAATACTAACGTTTTAATAAAATTATAACCATAAATGTGCAATTTCTGTGAGTGAAAGTTGTGCGTGAAGAAACTTACGAGTCTTTGCTTTTTTGTATGTTTTGATAAGTTGTGTAATTCAGTGAAGACTGCAACTTACACCAGCATGCTCTTAAAAAAATACCAATCATTGGAGAAGTGAAAGCTTTAATCTGATCGTAGGTTGTTTTTTGCCTACAAGCCAGCAGGCTTTTTGATTCGCACACATGCTCCGAATTCTTATTTGAGGTCTCGAAAATGGACGAATTAACTACTATTTTATTACTTCTTCGTCGGGTGTGGACGGTACTTTGTCGAAAATAAGTAAACAGGTTAATGAAAACCAGGGAACTTTTTTTCCCCCACCGATAAGAATTCTCG
>BLSH010228231.1:429520-454988 GCA_018402905.1 Glandirana rugosa | reverse complement strand
CCTCTTTTTTGACACAGCTTTGGGACATCCCCACATGTCATGAAGAGCTGCGTCTGTCAGTGAACGTAGGAGAAAAAGGGATTTTATTAAAACTTACCGTAAAATCCTTTTCTCCGAGTTCACTGACAGACGCAGCACCCACCCCTCTGCGCTCTTTTGGTACGGCTTGTTACGAACTGCTTAGCTATGCAGGGTGGGGGGTTTATGTGGGAAGAGAGGACGGCCCCGTGGGAGGGGCCAGCTTGTTCTTTTCCCTGCCTAGTTAACTCCTAGTAGGACAAGTATAAACCCCACATGTCATGAAGAGCTGCGTCTGTCAGTGAACGTAGGAGAAAATGATTTTACGGAAAGTTTTAATAAAATCCCTTTATTCAGCTTACAAAAATGCCATAATAACATGAAAAAAAGCCCACGCAGTCTCTGGAGACAGTGTATACCCAATTTCCTCTTGGGAGCCTTCAGCTTAACATGTTTCATCACTTCCTGATGACGTTTTCAAAAGCAGCTTTTTGGGCGTTTTTTATGTTTTTATGGCATTTTTGTAAGCTGAATAAAAAGTTAAGATTTTATACATGTAAGATCTTTTTTTTTAAGGTCCATGTCTCCTTACAAACAACCTAAAAGCCTGCAAGACTCCTTCTGCCTGCCCGGGCTAATGGCATGTGGATCACAAAAGTCAGTTTGAAGAAGCACATAGAACACTGGAGCACTTTATTGGGACTATATACAGGTGCTGGTCATAGAATTAGAATATCATAAAAAAGTTGATTTATTTCACAAATTCCATTCAAAAAGTGAAACTTGTATATTATATTCATTCATTACACACAGACTGATATATTTCAAAAGTTTATTTCTTTTAATTTTGATGATTATAACTGACAACTAAGGAAAATCCCAAATTCAGTATCACAGAAAATTAGAATATTACTTAAGACTAATACAAAGAAAGGATTTTTAGAAATCTTGGCCTACTGAAATGTATGAACATGAAAAGTATGAGCATGTACAGCACTCAATACTTAGTTGGGGCTCCTTTTTGCCTGAATTACTGCATCAATGCAGCGTGGAATGGAGTCGATAAGTCTATGGCACTGCCCAGATGTTATGAGAGCCCAGGTTGCTCTGATAGTGGCCTTCAGCTCTTCTGCATTGTTGGGTCTGGCATATCGCATCTTCCTCTTCACAATACCCCATAGATTTTCTATGGGGTTAAGGCCAGGCGAGTTTGCTGGCCAATTAAGAACAGGGATACCATGGTCCTTAAACCAGGTACTGGTAGCTTTGGCACTGTGTGCAGGTGCCAAGTCCTGTTGGAAAATTATATCTTCATCTCCATAAAGTTGGTCAGCCGCATGAAGTGCTCTAAAACTACCTGGAATACGGCTGCGTTGACCTTGGACCTCAGAAAACACAGTGGACTAACACCAGCAGATGACATGACACCCCAAATCATCACCGACTGTGGAAACTTTACACTGGACCTCAAGCAGCGTGGATTGTGTGCCTCTCCTCTCTTCCTCCAGACTCTGGGACCCTGATTTCCAAAGGAAATGCAAAATTTACTTTCATCAGAGAACATAACTTTAGACCACTCAGCAGCAGTCCAGTCCTTTTTGTCTTTAGCCCAGGTGAGACGCTTCTGACGCTGTCTGTTCAAGAGTGTCTTGACACAAGGAATGTGACAGCTGAAACCCATGTCTTGCATACGTCTGTGCGTAGTGATTCTTGAAGCACTGACTCCAGCTGCAGTCCACTCTTTGTGAATCTCCCCCACATTTTTGAATGGGTTTTGTTTCACAATCCTCTCCAGGGTGCAGTTATCCCTATTGCTTCTACACTTTTTTCTACCACACCTTTTCCTTCCCTTTGCTTCTCTATTAATGTATTTGGACACAGAGCTCTGTGAACAGCCAGCCTCTTTTGCAATGACCTTTTGTGTCTTGCCCTCCTCGTGCAAGGTGTCAATAGTCATCTTTTGGACAACTGTCAAGTCAGCAGGTTTCCCCATGATTGTGTAGCCTACAGAACTAGACTGAGAGACCATTTAAAGGCCTTTGCAGGTGTTTTGAGTTAATTAGCTGATCAGTGTGGCACCAAATGTCTTCAATATTGAACCTTTTCACAATATTCTAATTTTCTGAGATACTGAATTTGGGATTTTCCTTAGTCGTCAGTTATAATCATCAAAATTAAAAGAAATAAACATTTTAAATATATCGGTCTATGTGTGTAATGAATGAATATAATATACAAGTTTCACTTTTTGAATGGAATTAGTGAAATAAATCAACTTTTTGATGATATTCTAATTATATGACCAGCACCTGTATATTACATTCAGTTGATTACAATATCTTTTCCCTAGATAATCGTTGACATTTGGGCACAAATTGATTGTTTTTTTAATATTTACATTGTATCATCAGTTTTTACTGCATTATCAATTTTTTTCATTTATCACTGTCAGCAATTTTGCACACTGTAGAATTTCCTTTGCAGTTATTTACATAGTGGCATTTCCACCTTCACGGAGTGGAATATTTGCATGAATACAGCACTATTATTAGCGCTTATTTAGCACTCTAAAACCCCTTTCACACGGAGGCGCTTTACAGGCACTATTTAGCTAAAAAATAGCGCCTGTAAAGCACCTCCATAATGCCTCCACATCCACCCCAATGTGAAAACCGGAGTGCTTTCACACTGGAGCGGTGCGCTAGCAGGACGGGAATAATACCATGCCTCCACTGCCCCTGCCCATTGAAAACCATGGGGCAGTGCTTCCAAAGCAGCTATACACCACCTCGGAAGCACGGAGGGCCGGCACTTTTAACCCCTTGTGGAGGGTTAAAAGTGCACCGCTTCCACCGTCGTCGTGCCGCTTTAACAGCAGTAAATCCCCGCTGAATCTAGTGGGGATTTACTGCTACCGCCCCAGTGTGAAAGTACCCTAAGATAATGAGGAACGTGTATTATCAACTGCGGGGAGAAGCAGCGCTGTAAACTTTTCCAGCTATTACAAAAATAAATGAACTTTGATATTCTAATTTTAGGAGATGTGTGTGTGTGTGTGTGTATCTATCTCTCTCTCTCTCTCTGCACAATTAAAGTATTCAAAAATAGTAAAAAATCACATAATTTCCATGTTCTGCGAGGTAAGGTAACAGTTTCGGGCTAAGATGAGAACACCCTTCCTCAAGCCAAATTCATAAATAACATCAAGATACAAAATCGCTATATACAGTTGTGCTCGTAAGTTTACATACTCTGGCAGAATTTGATTTCTTGGCCATTTTTCAGAGAATATGAATGAGAACACAAAAACATTGCTTTCACTCATGGTTAGTGTTTGGCTGAAGCCATTTATTATTAACTTTGTTTACCCTTTTTAAAATCATAATGACAACATATACTACCCAAATGACCCTGATCAAAAGTTTACATACCCCTGTTCTTAATACCGTTTATTGCCCCCTTTAACATCAATGACAGCTAGAAGTCTTTTGTGGTATTTGTGGATGAGGCTCTTTATCTTCTCCTCTTGGCATAAAGCCTCCCAGTTCCTGGAAATTCTTGGGCTGTCTTGCATGAACTGCACGTTTGAAATCTTCCCAGAGTGGCTCAATGATATTGAGGTCAGGAGACTGAGATGGCCACTCCAGAACCTTCACTTTATTCTGCTGTAGCCAATGACAGGTCGACTTGGCCTTGTGTTTTGGGTCATTGTCATGTTACAATGTCCAAGTATGTCCCATGCGCAGCTTCCTGGCTGATGAATGCAAATGTTCCTCCAGTATTTTTTGATAACATACTGCATTCATCATGCCATCAATTTTAACTCCATTCCCTGTGCTTTTGTAGCTCACACATCCCCAAAACATCAGCGATCCACCTCCATGTTTCACAGGCCTTGTTGACTGTTCTCCAACTGTAGGGTTTATAGCTGTGGCCAAAAAGCTCAATTTTGGTCTCATCACTTCAAATGACTTTGTGCCAGAAGTTTTGAGGCTTGTCTCTGTGCTGTTTGGTGTATTGTACGTGGAATACTTTGTGGCATTTGCATAGTAATGGCTTTCTTCTGGCGACTCGACCATGCAGCCCATCTTTCTCCAAGTGCCTCCTTATTGTGCATCTTAAAACAGCCACACCACATGTTTTCAGAGAGTCCTGAAGTTATTTGTGGGTTTTTCTTTGCATCCCAAACAACTTTCCTGGCAGTTGTGGCTGAAATTTAGTTGGTCTACCATGGTTTGGTTTCAACGGAACCCCTCATTTTCCACTTCTTGATTAGCTTGAAAACTGCTGATTGGCATTCTCAATTCCTTGGATATCTTTTTATATCCCTTTCCTGTTTTACACAGTTCAACTACCTTTTCCCTCAGATCCTTTGACAACTTTTTTGCTTTCCCCATGACTCAGAATCCAGAAATGTCAGTGCAGCACTGGATGAAAGATGCAAGGGTCTGTCAGGAGACCAGAAACTCATTGACCTTTTATACACACACACAAATTATAAGCAAACAGATCACAGGTGAGGTTGGTTACCTTTTAATAGTCATTCAAATCCCTTTGTGTCAACTTGTGTGCATGTTATCAGGCCAAAATCACCAGGGTATGTAAACTTTTGATCAGGGTCATTTGGGTGGTTTCTGTTGTCATGATTCAAAAAGAGTAAACACAGTTGATTGATAACTGGCTTCAGCCAAACACTAACCATGAGTGAAAAATGTTTTGTTCTCATTCATATTCTCTTAAAAATGGCCAAGAAATTATAAACTTTGCCATGTAAACTTATGAGCACAACTGTATATATACTAGAACTTTGATTCTGAACTAGATATATGATCAGAGGATATTGCTACATATTACAAAAAATTCATAGCGATCAACTTATGAAATAAAAATTAAATAATAAAAAAATTAAATTGCATAATTATATGCAATCCCATTACAGGAATAAATATAGGTCAAAATTGGAGTTTAAACCTTTTGGGTTTGAATTTTTGTCCCAAGAATAGATTAGATACATACTTGAGCAAGATCTTTATATGTTTTATAGACACATTTGTTTTAAAGTTCCTTTTTTTATTACATAAACCTTTTTTTTTATTGTTTTCATAGATAGTACAGTCAGCACAATCAGTACAAACAGTATGGGTCATATAGAGAACAAGATAAAGCAAGGGCAAGAATCATACATCAAACCGGCTTCAAGATTATACATTACAATAAAGATACACAAAAAAGGACTGGAGGAGTCCTGGTATATCATTGTTACAGCCACTATTCACAGCATAATGAACCTTAAATCGGGCTAATGACATACCAGTTAGTCTTCGGTATCAGGTTCTGCGGTGCATATGTGACTGTTAGAGTGTATAACGGGCATCTCAGGCTAGGACTACCACAGCTGGGAGCCCGGCATCCTCTAACCCGTCTGTCCAAGAAAAATAGAGGGGGCGGAGGAGCGGAATGATCAGGGGAAAAGTGAGTGCGAAGGAGAGGGGGTGAAGGTATCTGGTACCCTCTTCCTCCTCCGCCCCCCAGCCCAGGTGGGACAAACATGTCTTCAATTCAGCTCAGGTTTAGCTGAGGGATAATAAGGTGCACTCTCTACCAACCAATTTATGGTATCTAGTGAAAGAGATCCTGGTACTCCCAGTTTTTGAAAGTGGTCCAGGCTTCCCAACCTAGCATGAATTGTACCATTTTATCAAGGGAGATATGGATCAGCTCCTCCATCTCCGCCACACGGTTGATTCTCTGGAACCATTCAAGTTCATTTTGCTTCTAGACCGACTGTTGATAAGGATAATGTTGCACCTTTATCTATTGCTAATTTAGATCTAAGGAACAAAAGTCTATTTGTTCCCCCAACATCATTTGCAGAGGTTGAAATGTTTATAAATCTGAGGAGGACATAAAACTTTTTTTACATGATCGTTCTAAGAGGGACCACATACCAAATAATTAGAATCGGGAGGAATCCTCAATTTTTACTGCCCTTTCTATGAGACAGGATATTAGGATAAAGGCTGCCGATAAAGGGGGCTCTATGGTATTTATGCACGCAATACAATGTGAGGGGGAAGTACTTAAGCAATTGTCAGACACTAAGGTATATAAGAAATTTGATAATAATCCTGCTTTCCGGGTATTAACCACTTGCCGTCCGCTCATAGCCTTTATATGGCCGCAAGGTGGGCTCATAATTCTGGAAGAGTGTACTATGATGTCCTCCCAGACTCGCGCACACGGAGTATCCATGACCACTGGGTCCAGGAGACCCGGCGCATCACGGTAAATGGCTGCTGACAGCGTCTCTTTACCACGTGATCGCTCCGTCAAATGATGGAGCGATCAGATGTAAACAAGCCAATGCACTTATCTCTCCCCTCTCCACACCGATTGGTGCAGTGTGAGGGGAGAGATCAGATGCAGCAGTGCTCTGGGCAGGATCTGAAGTGCCCACAGCGCTGCTCTGTCAGTCTACACTCACCCCATTCATCCAATCCATGCGTGCTCGGCCATCCCCATGCATGGCTCAGCCATTACCATTTACAGCTCATGTATGCCTCATTCATGCGCATCCATCCCACATCTGTTCTCATCCGTGACATATCCATGCCACTACCGTGCCTCACAATAGTGTAATAGGTAGGCAAATTGGATTTGAAATTTATACCGCTAAAACGCGTGATGGTACTCCCTGCATGTTGGGCCTCTGTATGTGGCCTCGCTGTGTAAAAATCTTACACATGTGATATCGCCATACTCAGGAGGAGTAGCAGAATATATTTTGGGGTGTCATTTTTGCTATGTACATGCTATGTGTTAGAAATATTGTATAAATGGACAACTTTGTGTAAAATAAAAATGCGTTTTCATTTTCTTTCCACATTTTCCAAAAACTTGTGGAAAAAAATGACATGTTCAAAAGACTCATTATGCCTCCTAGAATATACGTTGGGTGTTTACTTTCCAAAATGGGGTTTTTTTTTTTTTTGAGCATTTCCATTGTCCTGGTGCTGCATGTCTTTCAAAAGTGCAAGAGGTAGTCAAGTAATGTGTAATTTATGTCCCTAGAATGCCTGATGGTGCTCCCTGCATGTTTGGCCTCTGTATGTAGCCAGGCTGTGTAAAAGTCTCACACGTGGTATCGCCATACTCAGGAGGAGTAGTAGAATGCGTTTAAGGGTGTAATTTGTGGTATGCGTATTCTGTGTGTGAGAGAAATAACCTTTTTAATATGACAATTTTGTGAAAAAAAAAATCTTTATTTTGCAATGCATTGTGGGAAAAAAATTAAAACTTCAAAAAACTCGCCATGCCTTTTACTAAATAATTTGGCCCAATGGTCAAGTGGTTAAATAAAATGTATTATTATTATACAGGATTTATATAGGGCCAACAGTTCACGCAGCACTTTACAACTTGAGGGTAGACTGTACAAATGCAATACACTTAAATACAGTAGGAATCAGAGGGCCCTGCTCGTTAGAGCTTACAATCTAAGAGGGAAGGTCAAGAGATACTGGAGTTAATAACTGTGGGGGATGTGCTGGTGGAGAAGATAAATGTACAGTTGTTAGGTGGGAGCCAGATAGGCTTCTCTGAAGAGATGAGTTTTCAGGGATCGCCTGAAGGCGGACAAAGTAGGAGTAAGTCTGACAGATTGGGGTAGAGCATTCCAGAGGATGGGAGAGGCTCTGGAGAAGTCCTGGAGGCGAGCATGGGATGAGGTGGCAAGGGAGCTAGAGAGCAGGAGGTCTTGGTTGGTATTTTGAGACCAGGTTAGTGATGTACCTGGGGGCCAGGTTGTGAATTGCTTTATAAGTTATTAGTATCTTGAAATTAATACGTTGGTTGAGTGACAGCCAATGGAGGGATTGATATAGGGCTGTAGCAGACACAGAGCGGTTTTTAAGGTGGATGAGCCTGGCGGCAGTGTTCATAATGGACTGAAGTGGGGATAGGCTATTTTAGAGGTAAGCCAGTGAGGAGGGAATTGCAGCAGTCGAGGCGAGAGATGACCAGGGAGTGGATTAGAAGCTTTGTGGTGTCATTAGTTAGGAAGGGGCGTATTTTGGAGATGTTGCGGAGGTTGAGGCGGCAAATTTTGGATAGCGATTAGATGTGGGGCCCAAAGGTTAATTTGGAGTCCAGGATTACACCTAGGACCTTGGCGTAGGGGGACGGGTTGATATTTGAGCTGTTGATTTTGACCCAGAAATCTGGGGAAGTGCCGCGTGGGGGAGGAAATATCATAAGCTTGGTTTTGGATAGGTTGAGTTTGAGGAAGTGATGTGATATCCAGGCTGATATGTCTGTTTGTTTTAGAAGTTATTAGGTCATTAGTGAGTTTAAGGAGAGCAGTTTCTGTAGAGTGCTGAGGGCGAAATCCGGACTGAAGGGGATCAAGAAGTTTGTTCATGGTCAGATGGTCACTCAGTCGGTTGTAGACTAGTCTTTCGAGGAGTTTGGAGGAGAAGGGGAGTAAGGAGATGGGGTGTAGGTTCTTAATATTGGTGGGGTCCTGTGAGAGCTTAAGATGGCGGTGACTAGTGCATGTTTTAGAGAGTTTGGAAAGATGCCAGAAGAGAGGGAAAGGTTGAAAATATGAGTTAGAGAATGTAGAATCGAGTCGGAGGGTGAGCGTAGCATTTGCGAGGAAGCAGGATCCAGGGGGCAGGTGGTTAGATGGGTATTTGATAAAAGTTTAGCAACCTCACTAATACTGGCAGGGTTGAATGTGAAAAGTAGTGATTGTATCTGTGGACATGGGGTGTTGCGTGGGGGTGGTTTGTGCGCATTGGAGATTTCCTCATGAATGTTATCAATCTTAGTTTTAAAGTGATTGGCAATCTCCTGGGCAGTGAGTGAATTAGAGGGTGGAGGCAGTGGAGGACAGAGTAGTGTGTTAAATGTTGAGAAGAGTTGACGGGGACTGGATGATAATGTGTTAATGAGTGTGATAAAGTACATCAGTTTGGAGGCAGGAATAGTATTTTAGGAGGGCAGATTTGTAATGTTTGAAGTCTTCTTGGAGCTTAGTCTTATGCCACAGACGTTCAAGAGCACGACTGCTTTCTAAGACTTCTGGTGTTGTCTGTTTGCCAGGGTTGTAGCGGCCGGGGCCTGATTCTGCATGTATTGAGGGGACGAGCTTGTCTAGGGAGGATGACAGTGAATTGTTGTAGATGAGTGTGGCTAGGTTACGGCAGGACAGGGGTCAGAATTTGTCATAGAGGTGGTCATTAGCAGAGTAGAGAAGAGTTGAGGTGGCAAAGGTTTCTACGGGTAACTGTTAGGCAGTTGGGGGAGAGGAGGTGGAAGATAGCGAGAGCGTGAAACTAATAAGGTGATGATCAGAGTGTGGGAGAGGATTGTTGGAAAGGTTGCAGGGAGTGCACAGATAAGAAGACAAGGTCTACGGTGTTGCCGTTGGAGTGAGTAGGAGCCTGTATCCATTGCTTCAGGTTGAGAGATGAGGTTAGACTGAGAAATTTATAAGTAAGAGTAGTGATAGCGTTAACAGGGATGTTGAAGTCGCCAAGAATGGTTGTGGGGATTTCAGAAGAGAGAAAGTGGGGTGGCCAGGCAGAGAAGTCATCAAGGAAAGTTGATATCGGCCCTGGGGGCATGTAAATGACAGCAACTTTTAGAGGAATAGGAGAAAATAGACGGATGCAATGTGCTTCAAAAGAGGAGAGTGTCAGAGGGGGGAGGAGGGGGGGGGGGGTACCTGATAGGTGCTGCATGGTGCAAGAAGGATTCCCACTCCACCTCCCTTCCATCCACTTGGTTTAGGAGAGAAGGCCACCATGGGAGAGGGAAGCATGAGCAGTAGTGTCAGATTCATGAAGCCCGGTTTCGGTAATGGCAAGGAGGTTGAAGGAATTAGTGATAAAGAGGTTGTGGAGGGCAGTGAGTTTGTTGCAGACAGAGTGGGCATTCCAGAGGGCACAGGAGAAGGGGAGGCTGGTATTAGGAAGAAGAGGAATAGAGACTAAGCTCTGTGGGTTGCGGCTGCTGCCAGAGGGTGTTGGGAGATGGGAGCTTTGGGCAAAGACGGATGATGGAGGCCCAGGGTTTGGGGATATATCACCAGAGGTTAGGAGAAACAGGAGGGTGAGTGAGGTAATATAGGAGTGTGATTTAAATGGAGGGGCATGCCTCAGAGTCTTGGTGGTTCTTTCAGTATATGGATGTAGAATGAGCAAGAGTTGGCGGGAGCAGTAATAGGGAGAGGACAGAAGGTGGGGTGATGTATAAAAGCTGGGTGGGGGAGAAGAGGGGTGAAGGTAAGAGTTTGAGGAGAGAGAACACAAGTGCCAGACCGAGTGGTAGAGAGTGCATGTTAGAGTGGAAGGAGAGCTGAATAGAGAGACAGGGTCACCTGCAGCCTGTTGGGTGTTTTCTGTGCAGTTTGCTATGTATAATCGCTTTGTGCAATCGCTGAAGTGTAGAGAATGAAGTGTATATCACTTGTAGAAAGCATCACTTCGAGAAAGAATGTTCTCCCCCAGCAATGTGTTGACCCCATAAGGGTGCTCAAATTTATACTGGTAAAAGGTGGGGGTGGAAATTTGTTAATTAAAGCAGTTGTCTACTCTTTGAAAAAAAAAAAAAAAAAAAAAGCCTGCAAGACAAAAGCATGATGAGCTAGGATGCACTGCATCCTAACTCATTATGAAATACCTTGAAACGAAGATCCGACCGGGCTGCTTGGTCCCCTCTGAGGGAGCGAACATCTTCCCTCAGATCTTGCTTCTGGTTACACGGCTCCGGCGCTGTGACTGGCCGAAGCCGCGAGAAGTCACTCCCGCGCATGCGCGTGGGAGCCCGTCTTTCCAGCAAGGTCCGGCGACACTTGCCGGGACATACACGGCGCATGCGCAGTGACGCCGCAGCTGCTTGAAGGGGGAATATCTCATAAACCATACAGGTTTAGGAGATATTCATTTTACCTACAGGTAAAACTCCCTCTAAAGGGAAGACAACCGCTTTAATCATGAGTGAGTAGAAGGATGCCTAACAATCAAGCGGACCTTTCACTTAAGACAGACTAGAGATGGCCATAAAGATAGCAGCACATAAAACTTGGGTAAGACACTACAGAGAAACAAAAACCTTATAATAATGCACACAGGCAACAGATGGAAGAGGCCACATACCATAGCAAAGATACATAGAGATTAAAGCAGAGTCCAGTTAAGGGTGGGTGAGTTGCTTCAGCAGACACATTCCATAGCAAAGATACATAGAGATTAAAGCAGAGTTCAGTTAGAGGAAGTAAATCCAGATTGGGTTTACTTCCTCTACATGCCCCTGTAATGTAGAAGCATAACGGGCTACTATGCATCGCATAGTAGCCCATTATGTGCCACTTGCCTGCAAACAAAGCCTGCGGCGTCCAGCGCTGTCCCCTGTCCTGGCGGCGTCCCTCTTCTTTCCGGGGCCACGACTCCGGTGCTGTGACTGGCTGGAGTCGCATGATGTCACACTCGCGCATGCACGCGGGAGCCGCCACTCACGGCACAATCGCAGTGGAGGAACGGCACGGAGGCCATTTCTTCACTGCGCATGTGCCGACATGACATTGGCACAGCAAATACACTGCATATCTCTTAAACCGTACATGTTTAGGAGATATGCAGGACACCAACAGGTAAGCCTTATCATAGGCTTACCTGTAGGTTAAAGTGGTTGTCACAAGGGGCGGAGCCAGCGCGCGGCATGTAAGGACGGCTGAGACGGAGCTCCGGCTGCAGGTCTCTCATCCTTCATAGATCCTGGCGGCAGACTGCCTCATCCTGACCCGGGAGGTACGGGTATGACTACAGGGAAGCCCCTGCACTCATCCGGGATGGTCAAATACGGACCCCCGCTCCCGAAAACTCTGGGGGAGAGGCTGGCACGGTATGCCTGGATCTCCCAAGATGGCGCCGGCAGCAGCATGGCAGACGAGGAGGAATGGCCCCCGCTACCTGGAACCACGCAGGACGACCCCCCAGCATCCCCAGACGCAACACGGGTGAGTCCCAGACCCCAGAGGGGACAACCACGCCGCATTGGGAGGTCGCTGGACAGGGGGGAATACATGAATGGCCAGCAGGGAACAGGAGAGACGGAGGAAAGAGAGGAAGAGGAGCCATCTTTGAAACCGATTATGGCAGCCATTAAGGGATGTCGGTCTTCCTTTAAAGAGCACTTTGAAGAGCTTAAACTGGAGTTCTCTTTTCTTAAGCATGATATGCAGAAAGTGAGGGAGAAGGTTAAAATTGCTGACCAACGTCTTTGTTCTTTGGAAAGCTCTGTCAGACCAATAGAGACGGATGTACAGGTGGCCAAGCAAACACTGACGGAACATACCCTAAAAATGGCGGATATGGAGGACCGCATGTGGAGAAATAATATTAGGTTGGTGGGGTTCCCTGAGGGAGCTGAGGGAAAATGCCCGGAAGAATTCCTGGAGAAGTGGTTGAAGGAGCAAATGGCGCCAGAGACATTCACAAAAATGTTTGCGATTGAGCGGGCCCACAGGGTCCCAACTCGGGCCCCACCACAGGGAGCAGTACCACGCTCTGATTGCTAAAATCCTGCACTTCAGAGACAGGGAGAATATAGTGAGAGGGGCTAGATCAGGAGCTGAGCTGAAGTTTAATGGCTATCGAATTTCAGTCTATCCTGACTTCTCAGCGGTCACGCAAAAACAGAGGGCCAGCTACCAACATGTTAAGAAGAAACTCAGGGACATGAGCCTTGCATATAGCATGATTTATCCTGCAAAACTGAGAGTGGTGGACAATGGAAGAGCACATTTTTTCAGGACCCCAGTGGAGGCGTTTGACTGGCTGGAGGCACGAGGGGGACCACGGGGACATAGTTCCCCCAGGATGTTGGATATGCAACAAAGGACCTGCAGCTGCCTGCTCACTTGGCTGCAGTTACACAAACAGTACTTTGCAACACACCCGGACGTTTGTTGGTACTGTGTTGCTTTTTGGGTGTACAAGTCATTCCTGAGGACTTTGCCCTGGAAACTTCCTCAGGGTAAAGGGTGGCTCTCCCAGAGCCGGGCGTTTGAGTTCGTTCCTTATTGTTTAGGTTGGTGGGATCAAAGCAGCAGACATGTTGGGGTCGGTTGCAGGGGGAGGGGTAAGGGGTGTGGGGGGGGGGGGTTTGCTACGGGAGAGGGTGGGACTGTTGTGCAAAGTGATGTCGTTTGGGAGGAGTGGGGGACATCCTGTTCGTAGACCTATCTGGAATTTCTGTGTAAATGAGGGTTCTGGACGCCTGGCTGACCTCTCTCTCCCCCTAGGGGAGGGGGAGGGAGATGTGGTGTGAGGATGGTAACTCACCATTTGAATGGAACTTAATCTCAGAGTTATCTCCTGGAATGTCAGGGGTTTAAATCCCAAATTTAAAAGGTCTCTAATTTTTGATTATGTGAAGAAATACAAACCACATTTGATTTTGTTTCAGGAAACTCACCTACAGGGGTCCAGAACTCTCTCGTTAAAAAGATCTAACATTGCTGGAGCTTATCAGGCCAGTTATTCTTCCTTCGCAAGGGGAGTGGCTACATTAATTACTAAAAGTATGCCTATAAATGTATTGAATATCAAAACAGATGTGAAGGGTCGCTATGTCATATTGGTCTTGAAAGTATGTAATAGATGCCTTACGATAGTTAATTTATATGTCCCGCCTCCCTTCGCACTTTCGCATTTGGATGATATGCTGTCAGCCACGTACGAAATAGCGGAGGGGGAAATCTTTATAATGGGAGATTTAAATGCGGTCGCTGACCCAGGGGTGGATAGGCTGGGGGGATTAGTGGGCACACCGGCCCCTCTGGCGGGATGGCTGTCAACCTACGGGTTCATTGATGCATGGCGTTCGAGTCATCCGGGTGATAGGGAATATTCCTGCTACTCGGCAGCTCATAAAACATTGTCCAGAATTGACACTGTCCTGACACAGGGGGCTGGTCTGGGGTTGATTAAGGAGGTGAAATATCTACCCAGAGTTCACTCGGATCGCTCACCTATGCTGACGGTTCTGTACCTAGGGCCCAAACCGGGGATCCGGCACTGGCGGATGGAGACTAGCTGGCTGGATGAGGAATATGTACAATTGACATGTAAATAGGCTATAGCAAATTACTGGACTGAAAATGAGACTGGACACGCCCCCAAGCAGTGGGAGGCATTCAAGGCCACTTTGAGGGGAGTGTTTATCTCCTCAGCGGGTTCAAAAGGCAGCTAACCTCCATGGTGAGGGGGAAAGAGAAGGAAATGGTTCTAGCAGAGGCAGAATATGTTAGGGATCCGACGGAAGACAGATTGAAGGTGTTGCGAGAAAGGACAAGAGACTACACGACTGCACTGACTGCCCAAACCACTAAACTGGACTTGGCACAGAGGAGGCGTATTTTTGAGTATGGGGACAAAAACAGTAGATTGCTAGCGTTCCTGTCCAAACCTGAGTATGTCCCTACGCTTATTGGCAGTGTCTCCTCGGAGTCTCGGGTCATAATTACAGATCCAACGGGTATTCTCCAAAGGTTTGTTCAGTTTTATAAAAAAACTCTATACGTCTTGCACACCGGTTGGAGAGGTGGAGGTGGAGAATTATCTGGCAGGAATTGAGCTCCCAGAGGTGTCTAGAGAGGAGAGGGAACTATTGGAACAGGATATTACGGTGGAGGGGGCAATCTCTGCCTTCGCTCCACGGAAATCCCCGGGATTAGATGGCCTCCCCTCGGAGTGGTATGTAGCCTTTAGACCCGTACTAGCACCACATCTGGTGAAAGTATTTGAAAAAGCTAGGGCAGAAGGAACACTGCAGCCATCGATGAGAGAGGCTTTAGTGGTTTTGATCCCTAAGGGAGGGAAAGACCCTACGCTGTGCGACTCCTATCGCACCCATCTCTCTGAATGTGGATACTAAAATACTGGCCAAGATACTAGCAGCGCGGCTGCAGCAGGTTATTCTGAAACTGATTAACCCAGATCAGACAGGTTTCATACCTGGGCGATGTGCGCAAATGAATATCCGGAGACTCTATCTTAATTTACAGACGGCCCATGATAACTCAGGGAGAAGGGTGGTGGCTTCCCTGGATACAAAAAAGGCCTTCCACTCGGTCAAATGGCCTTTCTTGTTTGCTCTCCTGGGAAAATATGGTCTGGGCCCTGTTTTCATTTCCTGGGTTAAACTCCTATATACCGACCCGCTAGTCCGTTTTCGAGTTAATGGTGCTATATCTGAACCATTTAAAATCTACCGGGGTACTAGGCAGGGGTGCTCGTTGTCGCCCCTCCTTTTTGCACTGGCCATAGAACCTTTAGCAGAGAAACTAAGGATGAGCCCAACGGTGGTTGGCCTTAAGGTGGGAGGAGTAGAAGAAAGGGTATCACTATACGCGGATGACATGTTACTGTATTTGCAAGATCCTGGCCCATCACTGAGAGCTGCCATTGAGTTGATTCGGGAATTCGGAGACTTTACTGGATTCAGGATCAACTGGGCGAAGTCATCCCTGTTTCCAATTGATGGAGGGGGTGGGACCCCGGAGGGATGCCCCATTCCGCTGACACTCATTTAAATATCTGGGGGTAAAGGTGGCGCTTCCTATTACCAGGTATGAGGGGGACAACTTGGCAGTGATTGTAGGTGACCTGAGAGAGAAGGTGAGGTGGCAGACATTACCGCTAACAGTGCTGGGGAGAGTGAACTTATTTAAAATGATATACCTCCCAAAATTTTTATACATTCTTTCGAACTCACCTGTATTCATAGCAAAAAGGATGTTCAAAGAAATAGAGACCATCATTAGGGGTTTGCTATGGGGAGTACAGACCCCGAGAGTATCTCTGGAGATACTGAAACTCCCTGCGGTGAAGGGGGGCCTGCCCCTCCCGGACCTACGCCTTTACTACTTTGCTGCCCAGCTAGTATTTCTTCATTGGCGGTTTTTCCCACAGACCCCGAATGCGACTACGCTGTTGGAAGCCGCAATAGCTACGTCACCGGAAACTTTGCTGAATGTGTTATATAGGAGGGGGGTCCCGGGCAGGAAATTGGGATCGGTGATGGCACTGCCTGGGAGGATTTTTCGGATCTGTGCACAGCAGATTGGGGATACACCCTTGTCCTTATCGCCCAATAATCCACTGTGGTGTAACAAAACACTCAGAGTTTCAAAAAATGGAGGATGGACAGGGGTGGGCTAGATATGGGATTAAATATCTCCATCACCTTTACAGGGAGAGGGTGGTGGCTACATTTGCACAACTGCAGGAGAGTTATGGGGTACCGAAACAGTGGTACTTCAGATACCATCAGCTGAGGCATGGGGGGAGATTTTGGTACAAAATACTACACTGGAGACAGTTTTATTAAACCCAGACACGATTGGACGGACCTCAAGATACTATGCCAGTATTGAGAAGGGGAACCAGGATGTTGGAAATAAGGCTAGGGCTAGGTGGGAACGGATCATCCCAGGTTTGACGGCCGAAATGTGGGAGCAGGTTTTAGAAACCTACCTGGCTACAGTTATATCCTCCAGGGATAAGATGATACAAATAAAATACCTCCACCAAATGTACTATACGCCTTCTAGACTCCACCGGATGGGTAGGAGGGAATCACCAGCCTGTCATAAATGTCAAAGGGAGGTGGGTACTTTTCTACATATGGTGTGGGAATGTGATAGGGTAAGACGACTGTGGTCACAGGTGACAGCCTTCATATCATACCACTTTGATCTGCCAAATATATGCTCACCACTGAGATATCTTCTGGGAGTGTTTGATCAAGAAGACATGAACTCATACACCAAACTGTTTCTTAGAATCCTGTACTTTGAGGTTCGAAAACTCATAGCCAGGAACTGGATATACGGGGAACAGCTAACACTGGGGGCCTGGATTAAGGTAGTGAATGCGGATTTAACTTTATACCAAAAGACTTATGAGGTCAGAGGGGCAAAGAAGAAGTTTACGAAAGTCTGGTTTAGATGGGTGGAGTCAAAGGGAACACTTTGGGAGGGTAGGGAATAAGGGGAAGCTTAAAGGAAAAGGATGAGAGGTTATGTAAGGAAGGGTAAGCTCTGGTAGAGAGGGGGATGTGAAGGTTTACGACAAATACAAGGAGAGGTGTTGTCCCACATGTAATTGTACTGATTGTTGCACAACAGGGAGTGGGGGGGGGGGGGACAAAAACAAAGATGGACTGCAAAGTGTTCTTTCCTGTTTTCTTTTCCTCGGGGAGACGGTGGTTGGTGATAGGCGAGAAATTGAAAAGCGCCTTAAATGCTAAATTGTTAAAAGCCATACAGATGCATATTGTAATGTTATATCTTCAATGTGCCGGGAAACCCCGAATGTTTACAACATGTTATGTCTTATATGCCTATCTAAATAAAAATTGTTTTAAAAAAAAAAAAAGTGGTTGTCACGATTTGACAACCACTTTAAGGGTGGATGAGTTGCTTCAGCTAACACATACCTGTGAAGGGACAGAGAGTAAGGCCTCATACACACGGACGTTTTTTGACGCCGGCGTTTTTGCAGCTCTTAATGTTAGTCAATGGCCCCATAAAAACGTTGGCATTTTTGAGCTGTAGATGGCATCGGCGTCAGTGAGCTGAAACTAGGAACCCACGGCCATCGCGTTCTGAGACTGTAACGTTTTGGTGTTTTTTGATGCCGACGCAGCAAAACGCCAACTAATATTGTACCAGCGTTTTTTTGACGCCGACGTTTTTAGGTTGAACAATAGCAGAGGGATGATTTTTTTTAAACGCCAATCTTTTTTTTTTTTTTTTTTTTTACCTTGATGTCGGGCCGAACGTTTTGTTTATTTTGAAAGATACGCCCGTGTGTATGAGGCCTAAATGTTTATGATGCAGAGCATGAAGTGCATATCACTTGTAGAAAGCATCACTTTGAGAAAAAAGCCCCTGCAATGTGCTCCCCCAAAAAATAATGTAGGACAAGGCAGTACGAGAAGGATTTATCGATAATGACACAAACTTTTCTTGTTCCTGAATATCTGGTGACATCTGTTGCCAAAAATGCATAAAGATCCTCTTAACCCCCCCCCCAGGCCAATCCGACTGGTATCCAGCACAGAGTCAGTCACAATGCCTATTGTCAAATATTTGGATAAATGTTTAACTCCTCTAATAATCCATACTCATTCCTATATACGGGACATCCAACATTTTTTGGATAAAATTAAAAATGTGCATCGTGATAATGACTCTCTTCTGGTTACTTGGGACATGGCTAGTTTGTATACAGCTATCCCTCATGAATTAGGCATTGAGGTATGCCATCGGCTACTAATTATTTCAAAAATATATAATTTAGCTCAGATATCCTTTTTGTTAGAACTTTTAAATATTAATCTAGAAGACATTTTTTTTTTTCCTTTTTAAGGACATTATCGGCAACTAGCCGGTGCAGCTATGGGTTCTAATGTCGCCCCCCCAATACGCAAATGCATTTATGGACATGATAGAAAATGCGTTCCTTTATAGTTGTGATCTATTTACTAAGAACTGTGCCTGCTGGTACATATTTATAGATTACGTCTTTCCAGTATGGGTGGGGGACATTGAATCTTTAATGTTGTTCAATACATATTTGAATAATATTATTCCTGGTCTCAAATTCAATGTGTGTAAATAAGACTAAGATCCATTTTCTTGACACCTGTTTAAGCATTAGACAATGGACAAATCATCAGTGATTTACATAGTAAGTCCACTGACCTAAACCAGTTATTACATTACTCTAGTTTTCTTGTTGAATATTTTTATTAAACAATTAAAGGAAAACAAAGAATACAGCTGTCATATAGCTTATTAATGCACAAAAACGTGGAATTCAAAACATACAGTATCCATATTGCTAGAAGAACCGAGAAACAATCGAAGTGGCTGTACGCTGTCTAAGATGTGATGTGGGGGATGTCGTCCATCACCGTGAGCACCCTGTGCCGCAGTGGAGGGACAGCATCTATGCTCTGTCGTTACTCTAGTTTTCATCCTCCTGGGGTATTTAAATCTATTCTAAATGAAATTGGATGAAATGGAAGGCAGGCTCTGACAGTGGGGTTATCCTAGAGAGGTGGTTAAAAAAGCAAGACGTGATCTGCATTATAAAAAGGTAAAGACTAGGTCGCAGAATGCCTTTAATTTCCCAATTTCATCCTTTCTCAAATCGCGTATTCAATATAGTTAAGAAACATTGCTCTAGAATATTTGAAAATTATCCATCAGTTCCAGAATTTTATTCTCCACCTTTGCCTTATCGTCTGGGAAGAACATACATGATAAAGTCTTATCAATATCGGCCACAGACTCCACCAGCTACATTTTTAGGTCCACGTAACAAGGGTTCTCTTACCCTTGTTTAAATTGTATCCATTGTACTATGACAACAGGTTTATCTTTTTCCCATCCATATAAAGGCTACAGTATAGCAATAAAGGATCACTACACGTCAATCCTCTTATGTGATTTATATTAAGTGCCCATGTGGGTTTCTGTATGTGGGTGAGACTACTCAGAAGGTTTAAGAACGGATGGCAAGGCCTAAATATTCTATTAGGGACAAACTTGACAAATTACCATTAGCAAGATATTTTCTAGTAAAGGGACATCATGTATCACAGTTAAAACACATGGTGATTGATGGTATACAAGGTGGGAATAGAGAACTGGCTTTAAAAAAAGCGAGAAGTAGCTTGATACATCGTTTAAAACCTTTGAGCCCCTAAGGGTTAAACTCAGATTTTGACCTATATTTATTCTTGTAATGGGGTTATATATAATTATGTATTTTTATTTTTTTTATTTTAATTTTTGTGATTTTCACAAGTTGATCGCTATGAATTTTTTGTACTCTGTAGCAATATCCTCTGATCATATGTCTGGTTCAGAATCAAAGTTGTAGAGTGTGTGTGTGTGTATGTATGTGTGTGTATGTGTATATATATATATATATATATATATATATATATATATATATATATATATATATATATATATATATAGAAAATCCAGAGAGGGATCGTTTCACTTCAGTATTTATTTAGAAGTCCATCAGGACTATATAGAAATACATTTACAAGTCATACTTGCATAACAGAAGTCATCATTTAGATAGAAAGCTTTCGGGCAAAGTCCTGAACACCCTTCCTCAGGCTAGGATGTCAGCTAAACAATAGACATCATACACACATATGTAGCCAATTAACACAACAAATGACAATTACAACAATTCAAAACCGCTGACGATCTCCTACTTCACTATGACCGCAGGGACATTTAATAATATACACCACATATGAAGATTGGCAGGTGTAATAGCCTTGACTTTTGCGATTAGTCCCCCTATATGTGGATGAGAGAACCCAGTACCTTTGATCATACTACTGCATTGAATACAATTAAAACAGGGGTATGACCCCGTTTTGGGGGCACCAAGAAATGTCAGTTTGGGTTGAGGTTATACGAATGCACCAGCCCTTACCCAACAATCTTGTATCGTTCTCCCTCTGCGATAGGACTGCAGTGGAGGAGTTTGAAATTCAGGAACAGTAGGGAAAAAGGATACCCTCTCGTTGGACTAGCTTTTGTTCCATCTCTTTTGATCTAACATCCCTTGTGGCTGAATCCATAACAATCCTATGGACCCTGGAGAATTGACTCTTAGGGATCGATTTAAAAACATTTGGTGGGTGGAAACTCTTAAAGTGTAGATCAGTTGGTTTAGTGTATAAATCACTAAATGATTTCATCATATTGTAGTCCAAGACTAGTGTCAAGGAAAGAAACTCAATTCTTACTGTATGTTATATTCAATTTTAAGGTAGGAAGCAATATATTCATGAAATAGGATTAAAGAGTCCTCAGAGCCCCCCCAAATGACGAACACATCATCTATAAATCTTACCCAGCACTGGCAATTTTGCTGGAACAAAATATTATAAATTAAACCATTATCTACCATATCCATAAATGCATTCGCATATAGGGGGGCTACGTTAGAACCCATCGCCAATTCTCTACACTGCAAATAAAAGGTGTCTTTAAATAGAAAAAATCTAACAATTTTAACAAAAAAGAAATCTGTGCATGTGTGTTTTGTTTTTGACCAATCAACAGACGGCGGCATGCCTCAATACCCAGTTCATGGGGAATAATAGTATATAAGCTAGAGACGCCCCAAGTAACAAGGACCCAGGATTGACTTTAATCTTGGAGATTTTCTCCAAGAAATCTCCTGTGTCTTTAATATGATTTCGTTTTTACAATAGCAGGCATTAAAAATTTATCAAGAAACTTGGCTAGTGGAGCTGTAACTGAGTCCATGCCTGCCACTATGTGGCGTCCTGGGGGATCAATAGGGTTTTTGTGTATCTTAGGTAACGTATATAGAACTGGAGTTATTGGATCTTCAACACATAAAAATAATTTAGTTTCATTATCTATTAATCCATCATTGACTGCTCGTGTCACCATTTTTTTAATTTTATCCTGTACTTTAATCGTAGGATTATGTGCGAGAGGTGTATATGTATCTCGATCTGACAATTGTTTCTGGATTTCTGCTGATGACTATTGATCCTCCCTTGTCGGCCGGTTTGATAATAATATCTCGCCTGGCCGACAAGGAGGTAAAAGAGCAACAGCCTAATTTTTAGATAAATTATTAGGGATATAGTCCCTCTTAGTTTCATCTTTAATCAAAGCTTTTATATCTTTTTCTACCTTTTTAATGTACATCTCTACCGCCGGGTAAGTGGTGGGAGGAGAAAACCGACTTTTATTTCTAAGGTCAAGATTTTTTTATGGACAGAGGTGGAATACTAGCATGTGTGGCTATTTTTTTAATAGAATAATGTGCCTTAAGTCTAATTTGTCTATAGAAACTGTATAAAACTTATTTAACCACAAAATTATTCATGCAATCTTTCGGGCAAAAACCCAGACCCTTATTTAAAACATTTCATCAACAGACAATATAGCAGAAGAAATATTAAGTACCACATTTACTGTCCGTCTGGTTCCCCGTTTCCTCACAGCTCCTCTGGTGGCCATGCCTGTATCGCTTGCCTCCCCTTCGCCTGCAGGAGGATTTAATTGAGTTGGTTCTAAAAAAGTAGTAGATGCATTGACTGAAGAACCAGTAGAGGCCATAGATGAAGATGTAAATTTGGATTTATCATTCAGTCCTTTCCTTTTGGGGACGTGTAACACGAAAATTCGGATCTGTGCAATTATAAAGTCTCTCATTTGCATAGTCCTCACAATCTCATTCAAGTTTAGATCTTTTGCAAGTTTCAATGGTTTTCCTTAGGGTATTCATTTTATCATCCACAGTTTTTTTATTTGTAGAAATTTCTTCTTGACTCATCACAGCAGACATTTGTGTTTCAATATCAGTAATTTGTTGACTCAAAGATGCTCGCTCTTCTTGTAGAAATTGAACAGTCAATGTAATCAGATCGAAAGAGCATTTGTCAATAATTTGAGTGAATTTGGTTTTAAAGTCCTGATTTTGTGCAAATAAAGTGGCTACTAGCCGTACCCGTAATTCAAAGGGAATAAGTTGTAGTTTATGATACTCGGCCAGCCTCACTTTATGTAACTCCATATTAATACGTTTTTGGGACAATGTTTCATATTTGCGAGTTAATTGTACAGTAGAAGTTTGTGTTAAAAAATCTCTAGAACCCACTGTACCTGTGAAGATCCTAGAAATGTCCTCTTCAGTGTAAGAGAATAAAGCACTTGCAGCCATCCTTAAGTGCGGTTTGTAGAAGTCTGGTGCTTGTTCACATGGGTAGAATATCTTTCAAACAGGTGTGGCAGCACAACAGGCAGTAATAGTGCACAAACGATCAGGTCATCCCACTGACCATATATATAAAGAAAATCAAGAGATGGATCGTTGCACTTCAGTATTTATTTAGATGTCCATCAGGACCTATATAGAAATACGTTTACAAGTCATACTTTCATAACAGAAGTCATCATTTAGATTAAAAAGGCATTGGTTTACCCTGAAGGAAAATTTCCCTACTGTTCCTGAATTGCAAACTCCCCCACTGCAGTCCTATTGCAGAGGGAGAACGATACAAGATCGTTTGGTAAGGGCTGATGCATTCGTATCACCTCAACCCAAACTGACGTTTCTTGGTGCCCCCAAAACGGGGTCATACCCCTGTTTTGAATTGTATTCAATGCAGTAGTATGATCAAAGGTACTGGGTTCTCTCAAAAAGCTTGCTTTCCAAATGATTTCTTTTATGCACGTATGATGTTATGCAAACATGACTTGTAAACGTATTTCTATATAGTCCTGATGGACTTCTAAATACTGAAGTGCAACGATCCCTCTCTGGATTTTCTTAATATATATGGTCAGTGGGATGACCTGATCGTTTGTGCACTATTACTGCCTGTTGTGCTGCTCACCACACCTGTTTGGAATATATATATATATTGATTTATTTTTCTATTTTTTGATAACAGGTGCCTTGTCCTGGTATCCTCATAATGTGTGGGGAACTCATTACACCTGATGGTCTTGTTGTTTTCATTATTATGCTAATTTAACCACTTCGGCACGGAAGGATTTACCCCCTTCCTGACCAGAGCATTTTTGCGATGCAGCACTGCGTCGATTTATCTGACAATAGGGCGGTCGTGCAATGCTGTACCCAAACAAAGTTTGATGTCCTTCTTTTCTCACAAATAGAACTTTCTTTTGGCGGTATTTGATCACCTCTGCGGTTTTTATTTTTTCGCTATTAACAAAAAAGAGCGACAATTTTGAAAAAAACATCTTTTTTCTCCTTACGTTCACTGACAGACGCAGCTTCTACATTGACTTTGTGGGTTTTATGCTTGTCCTACTAGGAGTTAACTAGGCAGGGAAAAGAAGCAGCTGGCCCCTCCCATGGGGGCCGTCCTCTCTTCCTACATCAAACCCCCTCACAGCATAGCTCTTCAGTTTCATTGCCTAATTCGTAAGGAGTTGACCTGGCTTCCCTTCAGGGGAGCCACCGTCCTGATTATGACCATTTTAATTTTATTTTCTTCTATCAACGAATTGATCTGCTATCAAGAAGCCGGTCGGGGCATAGGGCATAGAGAGTCCTCAAGCTCTTCATTTTCCCCGACCTGGCCAACATGATGCAAAGCCAGTCCCGCTGCATGTGGACCCGCCGCATCGTGCCCGTTCCGTGCGGGCGGCTGGGGGTAAACCCCCCTTTTAGCGCCCTTTACCGGATGCAATTTGGCAAGGGCGACTCTGGGCCTGCAGCATACCGTCCATGAGAGGGCGGAAAGTCTGCGATCGGGTGGCTACCCGTGGCGTCGGAGTGGTAAGTGAGCGCCCCTGCCTTCCTCCCTTTTTAGGGGCGTGAAGGGGGGCCCGACGACCGAAAAGACAAAAAAAAATGTTCTTCACTGGGTAGCCACTGGTGGGACGCGTAGAGCTCCCATTTGCGCCCCCCCCCCCCCCCAGCACCACCGCGATCGTTGGGCGTTCGTATCAAAATTTTGCCGCCATTTTGCGGCGGACCGCCGCCATTTTGCCGTAGTCGCAGACATTTTGGGCCTATGGGACTTTCCCTCTAGTGCTCAGAGCGGCCTTTTGCTGTACTGCACGTTCCCTGAAGGTGTGTTTTGGCCTCTAGTGCTTAACGGCGGCCATTTTGACTGCATGCTCTGCAAATACACGTGTCTGCAGCATTTCCCTTCTCTGTGGAACTGTGGTGACTCGGGCGGCGCAGCTCTTCTGACGATCTGCACAGAACAAGCAGCAAACAGCAAGTATAGCTGGGCTCTCCTGTGGGTGCTGGGGGTGGTGGGTGCAGTCCTCCTGGGTTTCCCTGGTGCACTGTGGGGTGGTGGTGTGCTGCTGTGTGGGGGTGCCCTTAACCCTTTCTATGTGTTCCTATGTGAGCTGAACATGCTAGGAACTCTATCTGCGCAAAGGGTTTTTTTCTGGACCAGCTGTGGCGGTCTTTAGTGATCCAAGAAGCGTTCCCTTCCTCCTTGCCCTTCAAGGGAAGATTTTTTTGTGAGGGAATCAGGGGTCGGCAGCTGCGGTATCGCACTGCGATGCGATTTAGCCAGGATGGCGAATCGCTGATTTCTGCGCATGTGGGGTGGTCCCTCAGGCCCCCTAGGGCGCCCAAGGCTTAACCCTATGATTTTTTCCTGATCGCCTTTTTTGTTGTAAATGGCATCCGCAGCATTCCTTTCTAGTGCAGTGGAACTTGCGCCTGGCAGCATATTGCTTGCTGGCTCAGTTCCTGACGTGGCCTGTCGTGTGGTGGTGGGGTGTCACGTGGTCCCTTTGGGTCCTCCTGACGTGGGTGGTGGGGGTCGTGGGTGTCCTCTCGGGTCGATATGAACGACAAAC